>OX183130.1:28865384-29024980 GCA_945261195.1 Cryptosula pallasiana
CTTCAAACATGTACCAACCATTTTCAAGTGAACATCTTCTTTGTCATACATTTATATAATTTGAAATTGTCGGGTGATCTGGTAGAAGCCCTTTGCTGAATTAGAAATGCAAACCTAACCACTGCAGGAAACGCGGGTACACCTGGCTTGTGACATCGACTACTGAATTAATGACATGCATTGCTTAGCTTGAGCTCCTGTTTGTTTAGCCGTGCCGGAAATATCCATTGCAAAACAAGTGTTTTTGTCTTACTAAACCACCGAAGAGCTTCCGATGTACTAAATTTTAGAGGTCGCCGTTTGAAATTTGTTTAATTCATTCTCTGGCAGCAGTAACCCATCGAGTTGTCAGCCAAAAGTTAACTTACGATGACAAATACAAGTTGCATTTAACGTTTAAAATCTGAGGATTCTTTGAATATTAAAACCTGAATTCATTAACGCATTGTCATGGTTATTTATCATCATTATTTTTTCCTTGGGGAATTATGCAAAATAAATTTCATTTCAATCGCCAATTTGTTGGTCAAAGCCAGTATATTTTGGTGCCCAAGTGAGTGAGGGACAAGAAGCCCTCAGCCTTCGAGGTACACACTTTCTGGGTCACTAAATGCCATTCATCAGGTGTCTTTTGTTCATGCCTTGGCTCTTCCTCTCAATCAACCAGCTATTAACATAGCAAAGATTTCTGGCTTAAGTTTTGCAAAGGCAAAGTTCTGAAACCTTGCCAAGTCTTTCAAGGTGGTCAAGTATTGACAGTTTAAATACTGGTCAGCCCCAAAGCTACACGTACATCTACCGATTAGCTACTGATTTGCCCTTACTGAATGGAAATGACAACTGGGTGCTTCCGCAATTTTTTTTCTACTTGCCATTCTCATGCAATATAGTTTAAACTCGCTGTATTTGATGTCATAGTTAGCCATAAAATGCTTTGAAACAACTAAGACGGGACGCTTACGAACGACTCTCTTTTACATAAATAATTGTGTTTGAGAAACATTTTTGTTGGATACATTAAAACCACGAGCAGTGGTATGATTGACCAAACCACGAGTTGTCTACCATTTTTTTGATGTAGATCAAAACCTGCTTTTCACCTCAAATGACATGCTACAGATTGCAATTTATCTGGAAACAGAGGCTGTAAAATCACGCAATCGGCGAGGCAAATCTGTAGGTAATCGGTAGATGCACACGGGACCTAAGTTTACTAGATCTTTGCTCTAAGGCTAACAGTGCTGAGGATAAAGAAATGAAAGAGAGTTTGTCAATACTTTATTATTTCAATGAAAGATTTTAGCTTTAATATTATTGCTGTTGGATTGACCAGAAATGGACAGAGGTCGATGGACTGGTGTTGAAAGGATGTAAAACTGGATCGATAAGGAGCAAAGTTCTAGCTGTTTTTGAAATTTTTTCTTCTTGGTGATTAAACCAGTTTGATTATTATTAGGTCGACAATCCAAGTCTAATCATGAAGTGGGTTTAAGCAACTCGGCCTATGTTGGCGATGAAGACGACGATATTATGAAGAACAATGCCGTGTTAGATGAAATGGATGCTTCACAAGCCCTTCCTGCAGGTAAATCCAACATCCTGCTATGGTTGGTGGTATGCACCATTTGCATTCCTCACCAGAATGGCCAACATCTATATACAGTGGCCATCTTTGTTACTTTATATATGCTTGAAAACCTTTGCTTTTGTTTCAGAAAACCACACGAATGCCGATCAACCGGAGAGGAAAAGTGACAGATCAAGTAGCAACCACACATCTCAGGTTTGTGCTAATAGATCTATTAGTATGATAACTCTATGGCATGTTGTGTCACTTCCAAGACAAATATATGTCGGAGAGGCAATGCTAATGCTGTCACGCTGCCAAGTATTCTTTGCCGGATGCTAGAGTGTTATTATTTCTGCCCACTGTATCACAGCTAATAGAGTTGTTTTAACAAAACACTGTAAGTTGATTTGTGTTTAATATGTTGATTATTATAAAGAGTCGGCTTGCGATTTCATTGTGTAATTGATACCGCCATACCAAATTACCAGTGAGTTTCATTGCTGAAAAGATCGTTGAAGAAATAAAGAATTTGAAACCAGTGCATTCCAAAAGTAGCCACCATTCATTTCACATCATGAATGGTCCGATGTTGATACACGTTATAACCAAATGAGTGAGTGTGTTTTTACAATGGCTCCGCGTGTATTGTAAGCGCAGCAAAGACAGGCATGCTATTATACCGCTCATTAGGAGTTGCCTCCCTGTTTGGCATTTTGGCTTTAAGATCCAACTTATTAGAAAATCCGCACACATTTGGAAAAAAATTATTTTGTATTTCTCTCAACAACAAAGTTGAACAGTTTTGCTCACTTCCCAATAGTCATGAGGTCCATAGGTTGCTCCCATCCCCTTCTCCATTCACACAAACGCATTTATTTTTCAGTATTTATACTTTTAGAGTGCGCCATATATTTTAGTTCACCGCTAATGTTTCCATGCACACCACGCCTTCGGATAAATCTCTAGACACGCCTGATTCAGCTCTGAAATCTCCAGCTACTGCTTGTGGCTCACAAGATGATCTGTGCCTAGCTGACTATGTAAGTAGCAAGTTACTAGTAGTTGGTAGACAGTACTGCGCTACTAGTAGTTAGTAGACAGTACTGTATTACTAGTAGTTAGTAGACAGTACTGTATTACTAGTAGTTAGTTGACAGTACTGTATTACTAGTAGTTAGTAGACAGTACTGCATTACTAGTAGTTGGTAGACAGTACTGCATTACTAGTAGTTAGTTGACAGTACTGTATTACTAGTAGTTAGTAGACAGTACTGCATTACTAGTAGTTGGTAGACAGTACTGCATTACTAGTAGTTAGTAGACAGTACCATGTTACTAGTAGTTAGTTGACAGTACTGTATTACTAGTAGTTAGTAGACAGTACTGTATTACTAGTAAGTTGCAGACCTAGCTAAAGGCACTCATCACAAGGCTGTGCTATTTGTTTTACTGAGTACAATTTATATTTGTAGTGCTTACAATACATATTACTGCTGACCACTTTGTTTTATACCATCAGATCAATCATTTTGGCTTTTTGTGCCAACATAAACATCGTTATATCGGTTACACGCAAATTGGTAACAGAAACATGTTTTTATTCCGTTATACAATAATTCTTTTAGAATCTCACAAATGCCTAATTCTATGCATATATAAAAAGCTGTGAATGCATGTTATGTGAGAGGTAACCAGTTCCTTTGGCATGTGGTCAAAATTGAAGAATTATTATATTAATCATAAAATACAATAAATATGACAATTGGGAGTGAGAGATGACTCCAAGACATTGAGTGATTTAAAACCAGGGGAAAGTGAGTGCAGCGGATGCAAAAAGCTGGCTGATTGCCAGCGTTTCATTTCATTGAGATTCAAACTTGCTAAGCTATGTAAATCAATACGATCTATGCTAAAATATGCTTGCTTTTGATGATATGTATTGTAAATATGTGGTGTGATTGTGAGAGGGGAGGGGTGAGAGGGGAGGGGTGAGAGGGGAGGGGTGAGAGGGGAAGGGTGAGAGGGGAGGGGTAAGAGGGGGATGCAAGAAGATGAGGCCTCGTATTTCTGTTAGCTCTAATAGTTCTTATCAAGTAACCTGCTGCTGGGACAGCACTCTTATTAGCAGCTTTGGCTGACTGTGTGCGGGGAATCACAAATCTCATCCTCCTTTCACCTCTCCTCCTCTCTCCACCCCTGGCAACTTCAATTTGGCTACATTAGAATGCACTGTTGGGTGAGCAGACAAGAAAACTAAGAGTTCTTATATATCTTTTTTTCTTATCTGAGATTTGTCTCCTGCTGAGAACTCAACTCTTGCCTACTTGTAGGCGTTTGTTGTACAGATAACTCAGCTTGTTGTCTACTCTATGTTGTACATATAACTCAATTTGTTGTTTACTCCATTTTGTACAGACAACTCCGGTTGTTGCCTGTTCTATGTTGTACAGATAGCTCCACTTGTTGTCTGCTCCATCTTGTACAGACAACTCCATTTGTTGTCTACTCTATGTTGTACAGATAGCTCCACTTGTTGTCTGCTCCATCTTGTACAGACAACTCCATTTGTTGTCTACTCCATGTTGTACAGATAACTCCACTTGCTGTCTGCTCCATCTTGTACAGACAACTCCACTTGTTGCATACTCTATGTTGTACAGACAACTCCACTTGTCTGCTCCATATTGTACAGACAACTCCACTTGTCTGCTCCATATTGTGCAGACAACTTCAATAGTTGTCGGTATGGTTTGTTACAGAATTATGACTATTTTGATGTGGATTTGATGAGCAAAGACCCGGTTGGCCCAGGTTTTAGTGTGACAGGTACAGTAACAGATGGTATAGTGGTTGGTTCATTGCATGAAAGGGGTCCAGCTATACAGACAGGCCAAATGGCAGTAGGTAAGTTAGGTCAACCCTGCTGATACAGTCTTACCAATCATAGACATACACGCCACCGAAGTTATTGTTAAACTCTCTTCTTTCAGGAGATAGAATATTGAGTGTCACCATTGACTTCAACAATATGGCCTATGAAGATGCACTGACTATACTTAGCTATGCCGCTCCTTACCCAATGACCTTAAAGTTAGCCCGTAGTTCTAACAACGCATCCAGTACCACGTCCCATCCTCTAGCTGAGCTGAGTGAACTCAACTCTAAAATATACCACCCGATATACAGGAGTCAAAGTGTCGGTGGGGGTGCAAGCGTGTCAAAGAAACAGCGTAAGATGCCCTCTCGCCCTGGCACTTCCCTTAGCCAGGTCGACTACAGTAAGTTTACTTGAGGGTTGGGACCCTAACGCACCCACCGTCTCTGTGTACATATATTGAGGGAAATGTATGGCTAAGATTCCTTTGCGTTACTGATTAATGCTTCAGCAACTGAGGATCAATTCCATTGTCTCTTTAAGCAGAAAGTGCATTCTATCTTCAAAAGCAATGGATGGGCAGACAAATCCAAAGTATGTATTCACCACTGAAGTGTGCTTGTAGAAATACACGGAGTGTGTAGTGAAGGCAGCCAGGACTCGTTGGAAGGCACTCTGGTCAAAGACAAGTTTGGTAATACTCTCAATCTCATAGACAGTAGTGACTCGGCCCTTCATAGACTTAGCGACAGCGATACCACAGTTGATAGCTCTCTCAGGTACTGTGTTGATGTCTATTTGCAGGTGTTGGTGTACACAGGTGGAGATAATATCTTAGATTATTAGTTATGCACAAGTGATTTGTTAGGTTTACTAACTGTCTATTCACTTGCCTTCTACTTCCACATTGTATTGCCCTGTATTGAGAGACAGTCTTATCAATTACCAGTTTGATTTGTGACGTTGTTTCTCTGATTAGATGTCTATGTTTGCAGGTCTGAGAGTCGACTACAAGGCAGTAACTTGAGGTACACTGAAATGTCAGAAGAAGTGGCTACCACGTTCTGTGTGCCTGTACAAGCTATAGCCGGCACAACCTGTGACACAACTCCAGTCGTGGCAGAAGTCATGGTCACTGAACCACCTACTCAACTAAAGTTGTCTGCACTTACCTCAGTGTCTCCTGTACCTGATACTACGTCTATCCCTGGCAGCAAAGTCTCTACCCCTACCTCTCCTAGCCAGGTATGAGTGACACAGCCACAGGCTTTGGATGCTTTTGTCAACATTTTCCAGGCATCCGTAGTTAGGGCTCTCACCGATGACCTAGTATACTTGGAACTAAAATCTTGAACTTTAACCTTTAGGCCACACACGCTGCTTATGTTTTGCAATGTGTCCACCATTAATGTTGTTGGCATTTAGCAAAATGAAAAACTGGTTTTTGCTTCAGGTTCCTCCGGAGAAACCTAAACGCATTCATCAACTGATTGCTGCCGGTGAGATGCTGCCTCCAGTCACACAATTGGACTCCTCCAATGTAGTAGAGGAATATATAATCCCCTCTGTAAAGACATCTGAAGTCCAAGCACTTCCTGAATGGCTTGACGAGGACAAACAAGAATTGGTAGAATCAACCCAGAATACTCAGTCAATACTTGCTGTAGGTACAATAGACGTAGAGGACATTGACGCTGTAGATTACATTGGTGAAGATAGCCAGCCTGTAGACGAACCCATTATTGAGCCTTCCCAAAAACTCACCCAAGAGTCATCTAGTACGGTGCTGTGGGCAAACGACTCTGGTGAGCTCAAGCTAAATGAAGACATTGCTACAAAACCTTCCACTCTAACGGTAGACACTGTCAAGATTAAAGACACGACAAAGGTAGACTCGGAGTCTAACCCGGCCAGAGACTCTGAGACTCTTGAACAACCGAGTCCCAATGACTCAGGGATACATAGTGAACGGGCATTCTCGGAACAAGAAGAACCGACTAGCCCAGCAGACGGGGAGAGCAGTGGTACCTCCAGTCCAAAGCTTGATCTCCAACATTCGCTGTCTACTTCAGATGATGACATTCTCTCTGCTGTCCCTAGCCTTTCAAAGGAAAAGCGACGGGAACAGGAGGGCACGACTTCCGCATCGTCTTCTCAACCAACAACCCCGAGGTATTTGTCAGTTTGGCTTTCCTGTCACAGCTAACCACAGTAGCCATGCGCAAATAAACTGGTGCTGGCTGTACTGTTATGCAGTTGAAGCAAAACTTACATGGTTGTCTTCTCTCACATATTGAAAGGACAACTACAACTGAAAACGAACTGTTGTAACGTAATTATTATTAATATGTTAAACCTTTTGTCTCAGGAAACTATCTCTAACAGGGTTGTTTGCATCTAGTTACGTGCAACAACCAGCTAATATTAAACGACGGCGGGCCAGGCCCCGCTCTGCAGGGTAGGTTTGCTAAGACTAACTAACACAAGACACCAAAGCTATTTTGTGAAACATCTCTATAACAAGAAATCAATTGAATATTTTGACATGTATGAATAGCACTTACTAATGGCTGGTTTATTTAATGTCCTTGACACGCACACTGGGTGGTCTGTGTGTCACTGTGAAAGTGTCACCTCAGTCACAGGTAGCTGATATGTTGCTGACATGTCCACCACCTGTAAACATTTCGTAGAATGCTGCAGTCTGAAAGCCTTTATATACATCCCATAGGCCACCTGCTATGTAACATGTCACTGTAAAGACCACCCATGTTGGTATATTGAATACTGTAGGTCCATAACAGGCCTGCCAACAAGGCTTAGCCAACCTGCAGAGCCTGTCATACCCAAGGCAACTAGCCGGAGCCAGCTGGAGGCAGCCAGGGCACGCTTCTTTGCCGAGCTCATCCAGACCAGCGAAATATTTAAAGATGAACCAGCTAAACCTCTCAGTCTTAGTTCAGACTCTCTGCACTCCGAGGCCGAGCCCTCAGATGGTTCCAGCAAACGCACTTCTAACAATAACACTCTTTCCTCGTCTGCAGGGCTGTCTAGCACCTGGAGTGGACCACACACCAAATCTACTTCTATGTTAGATCCAGAGAACACCACTTAGCTAATTTTCTAGTGTCGTTGTGGGCAGGCAATTGCATAGCTGCTTGGTTACTTGTATGCCAGCCATCTTTTGTTACTCTCGTTTGTGGCAGCACTATATCCTGTCGCTGCCAGTGCTGTAACATTATGTATCTATACAAATCGTGTACGGTGCTACTGTGCCAATTAGTATCACATTTTTTAGATTATCGTTGAGTTGTATCTGCATTAGTTTTAGAGAAGGTAAACAAATATCATCTACTAACCAGTGGGGGAAGAAAATTTTCTATGACTGCTTCACTAAACTCACTTATCAATATTTGTAAAAATTATTTGTTATGCAACTGTTTGTTGGTATTTGGTCTCGTCATATTCTACTGATAGATTCACTAACAGACCATATGGTAATAGTAGTTTTGGTTAACTGCATTTAGATATTATATGTTGGGTGTTAGTACATATAATATATATCATACAGCTATCCACTTGTTTTGTGTTGCATATGTGAGATCACGGCCGTTGGTGGAGCTGTTTTCTTCTACACAAAACCAATCAAACATTTATTGACATTGAAACTGACAGCAAATCTTTTCAACTTTTAACACGTACTTTCTAAAATAAAATATCACTTGCAGTTTTACATGATGCTCCTAAAGCCTATGGCATATTAGTTGCATGTAGGCTTTTATTGTCGTATTAGTCGCCCATGTTGTTACAATTAAGAATGTAGTACTACTTTCTACACTTGAGTGTCTCGGAGTGTGCAATGTTATCTTTTGTGTTTAGATTTAATTATTATTTACTATGGAACTTCAACGATTGTCGGTGAGAGTAGGAATCATCTCCCACCCACCTTACCAGAGTGCATCACATCGTGTTTGCCACTCAACATTCCTTTGTTTCAACTAAAGCCATTGATTTTAAATATTAGACCTGCACTAGGACTAAGTAGCTGATCTGGTGCTATCTAGACGTTGAAATGCCGACAAATTCACACATGCAATACGTAACAAAACCATTTAAAAATCAATGGCAATAAAAAAGATATTGATGAGTGTACAAAACAACTATAATAACACGAGCGTTAAATAGCGATGGTGCTGCACTGTATATGCAGTTCGCTCTAATTGTATGTTCTATTGATAGAGTCAGCTATATAAGCTGTAGTAATGAAAAGAAAAGGCTATCGTTTACAGACTGCTGCTTGGGTGAGTTATTGCTTCGCATTTGCTCTAATCATATTACGTTGCTGAGAGAATTCCTCACAAGTTTCGAGTTACTCAAAGAATTATTACTCTATGAATGTGTACATGAGTGACTGAGGAATAACTTGAGAACTTCAGACAAATGTTCCTGAGAAGTTGAAAACATTTTTGACCTTGTTGATCCGTGAGACCTGAGCAACGGTTTAAATATTTAAAACTCGGCAAGCCCTGCGTACACTATGACTGTTTAATTTTAATTAGCATAGATGAATGGGCTGTTTCACAAATAGCTTTCCATGCAGACTTTCACTATCAGTATAATTTGTGAGTGTGATCAAATGACCAAAACAAACAAACATTTTACGTGTAGAAATAATTGTGGACGACTTAAACCAGCATCCCATCAGGCCAGCACCTCACACCTAGACCACTAGGCCATGCAGCTCTTACTGCCTATCACTAACTAAGTAAATGGTAAACAAGCTCCACCTTTTCTTGACTGTTTCTTGCCGTCACCACTGCAACTGCTCAATTCCTGCTCCCTAAATGCATCCAGAACATTTCATCTCTTGCGAAAGATACACACATATCTGCACTGCCTTACCCTACATCTACCTAATTGGATTACAGACTGAAAGTTTCCTGTTTTCCTCGATTGACCATAAACACAGATTGAGCAGACTGTAGCTGATTGTCAATCACATATAAATGTTACGCCGCATTCAATAACTCATCTCATCAGTTCTCTTCACTCTTGGGACACGAATCTGTGCTTTTGTTTATGGCTGGCATTAGTCCTCAGCATTCCTTGCTGCTCAATTATAAATTCCGTTACTGAGCTCTGATTGGCAGCAGGCATGTCTTGTGGCATCAAGGCTGTGCACAGCTTTGTTTGTGTCTACGGAGATAATAATCGCTAAATCCTTTACACAAATACCTGCCTAACAGAAATCTGTACTCAAGGAAGAGTCATTTGGTTTATCACGTTGGAACTCATTTCTGCTCTATTTATTTTATAAATTGTTTGCTTATAGCTAGCTCATCGCAGCCCAAAGCTTTTTGTGAGTTTTATAATTTTCATGGAAATAAAATTTTGTTGAATGTTTTTGCAAAATATTATTATAATTAAAACTTATCTGCTCTTTGCATTTGTTAGCGAAACGTTTCATCTCCTCCAATACAGGAATCAAACAAGAAACTTGTAAAAATTCATTTTTATTTATAACTAATTGACTAATCTTGTCTGACCCATTTCTGTCCAAGCATTTTCTAAATCTCCATTTTCAGCAAACTGCAACGAAACTCTTTTATATATTACAGCCCCTGGTATGGATGATTGAAAGCACTCACTGCATGGCTAAATGTATAATAACATTAATGGAAACACCAAATATAAAATTTTCAAACGTGATTGGTTAAAACTGTCAATGGTTTGATATCATCCAAAACCTATTGATAGCCTCAAACAAGGTTTATTGGTTTTAAAAAATATGGCAGCGATATCAGTTCTCAGATGGTGCCAGTCAGCAGCTAACACCAATTGATGACCAAGTGAACATGAAACATCACGGCCTCCAATGAAAGATATTATGCTACGTTTTGAGTAAATGATATTTTATAAAGGTTTACTGAAATGAAACTTTATACAAATCACACATTGCTGGTTCAACAAAGGATTGCAGGACTTGTCAATTTTGTATACATACTCTCTTTTACCCACTGCTTATACACAACAATGCAAATAATAATAAAAAACAATCGAAATTTATAACAATACGATTATCACAATATCATATATTTCATTAATTGATAGTTAACAAAAACATTATTAAAACATTGATAAAATCTCAATAAGTTGAAATATTTGAATGTTTGATGTTCTTCCCATTTGTCAAAAGCTACAAACGTTTTAAAAGATTCTAACAGCAAATGAGGAAAGGTAACTGTAACACTTCTAATATTAGCTGTCACTGTAAATGTTTTCATTAAGAGAAGAGGCACAAATAGACCAGAGGCAGGTGACACTGGCCACTGGCTACCAGCTGCAACCAACTCTCCGATGGTTACAATTAAAAGGCAATAAGCAATCATCATTAGCTACAAACCAGTGCAAATAACAAACCTGCCGCATTGCATATCTCTATCACTTTCTTCGACAGCACTAATTAGTATCATGTGGGGGATGGTTTTACTGCTGGCAGTGCTGAACCGAGGCAAACACTAAATAGACACTCTAAACAGTTGCTGGCTACAATTAACTTTGATCTATATTATTTTTATATCTATTTCTTGTAAATGTCTCATTATATTCCTGAAAAGACAAAATATTGTTTAAGCGATTCACACCAAAGAAATTGTAGTTTTTAGCTTAACAATAAATAGTTTATTGCTTTGAATGGATACTCGTTGCTCATGTGTAGGTGAGAATGAACGCATTACGGGTTGTTACAGTTAGCCAGGGGCTTACGCCTGCCTGCTTCCACTTATGGATGTGAGGCTAACTCTGTTATTACAGCTCATTTACTCTTCACTTGGCTATTCAGCGTGTGATACATATTGGAGCATTGCAAGATCAGCTGGGGGTCAGTGCACCACATGCTGCCAACGCTGCCGCTGTTCTGTTCAATAAACTTTTATGTGACATAATCCACTTGTGTTTTGTTAGGGCTATCATCTTGCTGAGCTGAAGTCCTTTTGATCCCCCATCATCTGCTCAGCAAACATATCGATTGTACTACTGGGCGGTCATCTAACATCTAGTAAATTCGGCTAATTACAGCGGATTGTGAAAAGACAAGATCTGTGACAGCAGGAGAAGAAAGCACCTGAATATAAGACAGGGAGAAGGTATAAAGACATGAGAATACAGCAAAGTGTTGGTAAACCTCTTTAAGAATCCAAGTCATCAGGGATCATTTCCTCGGCATGGCTGACAATGGTAAGACAGTTTCCTAGCTTATCTGGTGACAATTCTATACTTAACTGATATGAAACGTCTGTTAGTTTTTTTAATAGATAAAAATCGTGAATACCAGCCGTTATATTCTAGATAATTCTCTGCAAATAAAGAAACATTGGTGTACACAAGTATTACTATTACTGCTACTGTTACCTCTATAACTACTGTTACTATTGCTACTACTGCTACTACTACTTCTACAGCTACTACCGTTTCTACCACTACTACTACTGCTGTTACTACTAATACTGCTAACACTAAAGTTGCACATGCTGCTAATGGAAAAAGTTCTATAAGAGACATGAAGTGGATAGTAGAAAGACAACACACAGACTCTCTAACACACACAAGCTTGTGATACTTTTAGACAATTGTATTACTTTTAGTTTCCATGGTAACTGCGCCTCTCCCGTTGCTCCCCCAGCACCTATGTAATAGAGTTTTACTTTTGCTTTAGCTACTATCTTGCGTGGCATTATGATCCTTTTATCAAAGTACACCAATTAATAGAGTTAGACAAAACTGAGGGGCGGGTGCTGACCCACCCTGAAATGGGCCTGTCTCTCTTATTGTTTTGCTTTTACCCCACACAGTCGTATACATATGTATATGGGTATATGTACACAGGTATACATGTGTATATGTACATATGTATACCTGTGTATATGACTTTGATCCTGTAGATTCTTTCAAAAACTTGTTGTTAAATAATGTTTCATATTTCAACCAATCAAAACATCATTTTATAAAAGGAGGCCAACCAATGGTCTACTGCAGAAAATCTTTTGGGTTTTGGGCCACTTTTTGGAATTTTATGTTGTGTTTTGTTGGTGTTTGGAAGGTAAGTCATGATTTGACACATCTGTCTTTACGTGCTGGCCTGCTGGCTCAAAAATAATTTGGGCTGCACTCCACCAAGAAATTACCAAAAATTAAACCCTCTGTGCTGTCGGTACTGACCTTTTTTATTCCAATCACATGACTACCTGAGAAGCAGCAACAGCATGTTTCCAAAATTTGTGCTTGCAAATGGCGCATCACGCAAAACTTCTTGTGATCACTTGAGTCTCCTAACTAGCAAGTCCTAGTTTACGGGGGCGACAAAGGGTACTCGTCTCAGCTTTAACATTGTGGGTAATTCGTAACAGCCCATGGTGAATGTTGGGAGGATACACAAGAGGGGCTTCGAGAGTTTGCCGAAAAAAATTGAAGACGATGCGATTGTACTGTGCTGATTGTACCGACCGAGAGCTCTCGTTGAACAGTTGGAAAGCGGTAAAATAATTTGTTATTACCTGGCGCATTGTCTCATTTTCTTTGGCAGTAATGTGTTGTGGATCCTAAGAACACTAGTACGGGTTAGTACGAGTGCCCGCAGTTACAAAACTGGGATGAGGACTTTTCGACGACCCCGTAAACTAGGATTTGCTAGTTAGGAGACTCAGGTGATCACAAGAAATTTTGCGTGACGGGTCATTTGCAAGCACAACTTTTGGAAACATGCTGTTGCTGCTTCTCAGGTAGTCATGTGATTGGAATCAAAAAAGTCAATATCGACAGCCCAGAGGGTTTACTTTTTGGTAACTTCTTAGTGGGGTACTGCCTAAATTATTTTTGAGCCAGCAGGCCAGCACATGAAGACAGATGTGTCAAATCATCACTTACCTTCTAAACACCAACAAAAGACAACATAAAATTCAAAAAAATTGCCCAAAACCCACCCAATTTTCTGCAGTAGACCAGGGAGGCCAACCATAAGATTGATATGATTGGCTGGTGTTGGTGAAGTCTTGTCTTCAAAGAATGAATGTGATGATGTCATATCCTCTAGTTCTCGACCAAACCAACAATAATTTTTAAAGGTAGTTTATTCTTGTCCTCTACCTGAACTGAAACCTTAGGAATTTTTATTTGTGCTAAGAAATATCGAATATGATATACATTACAAAATATATATTATATTTGATATACTACATAATATGATTATACAAGTTTTAAAAGTAATATCAAGAGTTGTCTCCCTTGAAAAAAGCAACTTTTGTACGATGGATTCTATTTTCCAAAAACAACAACAAAAACATTAAATGAGATTTATACAGCAGCTTCTGTATAATTGATTTTAATTAATCGTCACAAACTCAAACTGATCTGAAATTTATCACTGACATATTTAGGGCTGTGTTGTGATACGATATGTGTATATATGTTATATATCTATGTACCTATGAGCCTATGTCTATGTACATCAATGTCAATGCGCCATGTCTATGCATAAAGACTACGCACTATGTATATGTACTACTACGTCTATGTACTACTATGTCTATTTATTTCTATGCCTATGTACTACTATGTCTATGTACTACTATGTCTATGTACTACTATGTCTATGTACTGCTATGTCTATGTACTGCTACGTCTATGTACTACTATGTCTTTGTACTACTATGTATATGTACTACTACGTCTATGTATTACTATATCTATTTATTTCTATGCCTATGTACTACTATGTCTATGTACTACTATGTCTATGTACTACTATGTCTATGTACTGCTATGTCTATGTACTGCTATGTCTATGTACTACTATGTCTATGTCCTACTATGTTTATGTACTACTACGTCTATGTACTACTATATCTATTTATTTCTATGCCTATGTACTACTATGTCTATGTACTACTATGTCTATATACTACTATGTCTATGTACTACTATGTCTATGTACTGCTATGTCTATGTACTGCTATGTCTATGTACTACTATGTCTATGTACTACTATGTTTATGTACTACTATGTTTATGTACTACTATGTCTACGTACTACTATGTCCATGTACTACTATGTCTATGTACTACTATGTCTGTGTACTGCTATGCCTATGTACTACTATGTCTATGTACTATTATACATTGCAATTGCATGTTTCACACAAACCCCCAAATAATGCACACATCACAGTAAATAAAGTATATTTTCAGTTGCCTGCTCTTACAATGCTGCCAGAACCATAAAATATTGCATGGAATGAAAAGCTCAGCTATTTACAGCCTGGACAGCTGGTTCAATCGGGCAGCGGTCAAATTAATAGGTCAGCATCGGATTGGTCAGTTAACTGATTCCAATAATTATGTTAGAGCACACCGATTAGCTAGCTAGTTGATCAAGCAATTAGAAAATACCAGAACTTTGATGATAATCAAAGTTCCAATAAATGTGTCTTTGCAGCGGAAGGAATTTGGATTTGGTGTAAACAATGACTACTTGCAACACTTTCAGCAAAGTTCCTGTTTGTCACTTTTGTTCGGTGTTTGGGATATCACAATTTTTTCATGATACTTTGGATGTTTCAAGGTACAGAACTAATTGTGAATAAATCAAAATTTGGTAAACAATTATGTAAAGTTCTAACCCCAAACTTGCTGCCCAAAAAGTAGCGTACCAACTGCCAATCATTTACACCATCATACAAAGACTCTAAATAATATATTGTTTTTAGAGTAACAAAAATCTTATAATATCACAATTTTAATTAATTAAAAAAACACTAAAATACTGTACTTGCTAGCCACTCTTCAAGCGGTTGTTCTCTGGCTCATTAGAAAGTTGGGTGTTGGTAGCTTTTGGTATTGTTACCATTTCATCAAATACATAATTTTTGTAGAACGCGAGGTAGAGAGAATGTAATAACATGTCATATGATATATATTACACACGTAATGGTATATGATAACATATATTCGATAAGTAACAGCATATGGTATGATATATTACATATGTAATAATATATGATACGATGTATTGTAATGGATTTCGGTTTGGTTTCCGCAAAATTCCACTAATTCCGAGTATTTTGGAGAGAGGACACTGTGTCGGTACGACAGTGACAACCATTGATCAGTTACTGCCGGATCATTCAGCATAGGCAGAGCCCACTGCTCAGACAAACTGCACAGAGTGTGGTTTGAATATTGACTTTATTCATAAGTATCAATTCGTAGGTTGGCAATCCACTAGGGTGGTTGGCAGCACACGAATGAATGCAATGAGATACAAGAGCTCCAGCCTTTATATAGGCAGGATGGCAGGAAGTTATTCGCATATTAGATATAACGGTACATGCGCAGGAATTAATTAGACCAATAACAGGAGAGATATAAATAGTCAACAAATCATGCGGTAGAAAAAGGTTAAATGAAAATGGTGCTAAGCTGCTAAAGAGCGGAGTCGTGTCTCCATAGTCCAATCAAAGACTTTCCAGGGTTCTGAGGCTGCACCAAGCCTTTGGTCGTTACGCTGTTAATCCAAGAAAGGGCACTTTCGGCTCCAAGATTAGTGTAGGATCCTAGGTAGTTTTGGAGATCCTCGGTTAAGGTGGCCATCTTGTGCCGGCCCAGTATCACCATACCGAGTCGGCCAGGGTTCACTACCGGCCCTGCAGGGGTCAAGACCGGCTCTACAAGCTGTACCACTGGCACAGCAGGTTGTTCTACCGGCACAGCACCTTCCAAAGGGGTGGGGGTAGACTTCTAGCGCATCGCTGATCGATGTCTGATAGCAAAGAAACAGTTTACTTATGCCATGCACCAAAATCCACCACAATATTACATATGTAACAGTATGTGATGTGATATATTACATATGTAACAGTATGTGATGTGATATATTACATATGTAACAGTATGTGATTCGATATATTACATATGTAACAGTATGTTATGTGATATATTACATATGTAACAGTATGTTATGTGATATATTACATATGTAACAGTATGTGATGTGATATATTACATATGTAACAGTATGTGATTCGATATATTACATATGTAACAGTATGTTATGTGATATATTACATATGTAACAGTATGTTATGTGATATATTACATATGTAACAGTATGTGATGTGATATATTACATATGTAACAGTATGTGATGTGATATATTACATATGTAACAGTATGTGATTCGATATATTACATATGTAACAGTATGTGATGTGATATATTACATATGTAACAGTATGTTATGTGATATATTACATATGTAACAGTATGTGATGTGATATATTACATATGTAACAGTATGTGATTCGATATATTACATATGTAACAGTATGTGATGTGATATATTACATATGTAACAGTATGTTATGTGATATATTACATATGTAACAGTATGTTATGTGATATATTACATATGTAACAGTATGTGATGTGATATATTACATATGTAACAGTATGTGATATATTACATATGTAACAGTATGTGATGTGATATATTACATATGTAACAGTTTGTGATGTGATATATTACATATGTAACAGTACGTGATGTGATATATTACGTATGTAACAGTATGTGATGTGATATATTACGTATGTAACAGTTTGTGATGTGATATATTACATATGTAACAGTATGTGATGTGATATATTACATATGTAACAGTTTGTGATGTGATATATTACATATGTAACAGTATGTGATGTGATATATTACATATGTAACAGTATGTGATGTGATATATTACATATGTAACAGTATGTGATGTGATATATTACATATGTAACAGTATGTGATGTGATATATTACATATGTAACAGTATGTGATATATTACATATGTAACAGTATGTGATGTGATATATTACATATGTAACAGTTTGTGATGTGATATATTACATATGTAACAGTACGTGATGTGATATATTACGTATGTAACAGTACGTGATGTGATATATTACGTATGTAACAGTTTGTGATGTGATATATTACATATGTAACAGTATGTGATGTGATATATTACATATGTAACAGTTTGTGATGTGATATATTACATATGTAACAGTATGTGATGTGATATATTACATATGTAACAAGATATGATATATTACAGATCTGCTCCTATCATACTACCGATATATAACATATGTAGATAGGAAAAGTTTCTCATTAGCGTCCCATTCATCACTCTACAATTACATCATCTTACTACAGACTAGAGTTGAACTTGTAAGCATTATTGGTTTATAAGGGGCAGCGCTGCCGAACTATGTGTAATGCGCTCAAGGACGGTTGTAGACCATTAGCTCTATGGAGAGGGCATTGTGGGCCGCGTGGCCCGCTGATTAACCCTTCTCTTACACAGTACAACTAATTACCTCGCTGTCAGCAATTAGACAGCAGGTTGTATGCTGTAGGGGAACACGAGGCAGCAGATAAAGATGTGAAGTGTGAGATCAGGAAGTATACCACTTGCGACGACTCCCCAAACAAGGCTGTCCGTGTGCCACACGATGACCCTGACATCGAAAGGTACAAGTATACACATATATATGGTAAATGTAGTTGTGTATAATGTATAATATTGTATAGTAGTCGTGTATGTTTATCACGTAATGTATATAATATTATACAACATATACATTGTACACAACTATTACATAATATTATACAACATATGCACTTACAGAATGCAGCCAGGGGTTGCGACAGGCAAATACGAAGTGATGGTCAAGGAAAAGAAAGGATTCTTTGCGTCAGCAATACCAGACAAGCAGCCATGTTGCATAGCTGTACTTCTATGCTTCTTCAACTGTGTCATTCCTGGCCTAGGTAAAGTTTAACGGCAGACAAATTCTCCAGCCTATATTGTTCCTGCAAGCCTTTCTTCAATTGAGGATTTCATTATTAGTTGTGAGCAATTGTGTAATGCATAGTAAACTACACTCGAAGGGTATTTAACCACCACCCAATCAAATTAAAAAGGTTGTTAGATCATGCAAGGAGTATGATTCAAACTCCTTGGATCATGTTAGAATTATCTCTCCTGACTTTAACAGATGTCTTAATTGAATCAATTCAAGGCTTTTTAAAAAACGGCTTAAAATTTTGTTTACAAATTAAAAGTCACTCCCCTTTGATTTTTATCAAAAAGTTGCATAAACTCTTTAAAATTAGAATATAAATGACATGCAGCTGTTCTGACACCGCAGAAAGACGACTCCTAATTTCAGCAATTTTTTGGTTTACGTTATTGTCAATATTTTGATACAATTACAGGAACGCTTGTGAGTGCTCCGTTTAGTTTGTGTGAAAAGAACAAACCACAGAAGACCAGAATACGTAACTTTGGAGTGAACATTTTGGCAGGCTTACTACAGCTTATTACCACACCTTTGATGCTGATTGGCTGGCTTTGGAGCATCATGTGGGCCATTGAATATCTAAAACCGGTGAGCTTTTTATCAGCAATGAAAGGGCAGACTACTCTTGTCTACTTTTCTGGTGCGATTAGCCAGGGTGGCTCCCGGGGCATAGTAAGTTCACTTTCTCCCAAACTCCACTCACCTCTATAAACCCCGCCCTAGCTAGGATGCGATTCACATGCAAAAATCTGGCTCAGGGGTAAAAGTGGATTAGCATTAGCCTTGGAGCTTGCAGAAACCGTTGCAGTTGAGAACAATAAAAATTACAGGTTACAAAGAGAAACAATCATTTTATGTTTCATGTTTTGTCTTTATGAACTTTAGCTGAAAGGAGAAGGATTCGAGTACTCATAGCCTATGCTCTTACTACTTACACAATAACATTGCGACTTTCTCACCAAGACATCATTGAAGGAGAGAAGCATGGATTGCTATGACTGCAGAAAGTGCCCCAGAATGCCTACAAACCCCACTGAATAGACACTAAATGCATCAAGCTTCACTACGAGATAAATGGACCATATATCCTGCAGGTAGATCAACTGGGGCCAGCCCAAGCTTCAATCACCACAGAACAGACATTGAACATTGGCTACAATCACTGCATAGATTAGACTCTAAAATCTTTTAGTTGTTTTCTCAAGAAATCATGTTTGAGAGTTGTTCTTTCACTAATGACAACACAACTCCAAATTGATAGTCAATCTTCTTCTAGCTGAATAGAGTTTTTGTGAGCAATAGCTTAGACTACTATAGAGCTACTAGATACTACTAGACTACTATAGAGGTACTAGATACTACTAGACTACTATAGAGGTACTATATTGTAAGAAAAAACCTGTGTTGACCATGTACAGAGAAAGCTGTTCACCAACTTTGGCCATATTACACACCTATATTTATATAAGTATTATTTGTATATTCTGGTACTGACAATGGACAAACAATTTTTACGTTAATGTACATAGCTTTGTTATTACCACTATTTACTATCTATTTCAACAATTTTTAATATATTTTATAATATATTTGAAAAAATTGTAATAGCAATAAATTACATGATGTAATTGATAATAATAAAATATGAGCAAATGCACATGACTGTATCGATGGGTAATAACAAGCAATCACAACTAATGAAACATTTAACGATGTAAAAATCAGGTGACTTTCATATAAACTGCTGCATTGAATCAAATATTGAATGCAAGCTTACAAGCACTAAGAATTTACCGGGTTGATAAATAATGACAGTTATTTGAGTAATTAAGTAATAATAATCTAAGTTGCATTGGAATGACATCACAGCTCAGCACCGTCTACACTTCATGAAAACGGAAGAACCAAGCAAATTGTCAGAAGCAAATTATAAGAATATAAATAGTATAAACGTAATCGCTACAAATACAACATAACTAATGACCTGTGATAATGAAGAGGAAGGAGCAGGCAATGAATCACATGACACATGTCACATGACCATGTGCAAGTGATGCCACTAACTTCTCAAGTTACAGTTGATTCACAATAAAGCAGCCTTATGCTCTCTATACAAGATCACTAGATATAAACACACTCTATGAGTGCACTGATGTATCAGAGGGGAAACAACTCCTGAATTAGAAATCAGAGTTGAGCCTGTGTGAGTATCTCTTCAATGAAATAGCTAAGTGACTTCCCTTACTCTTACAGCTACAGTAAATCGATGGAGTTGTCTGCACTATACATTGGAAAGTCAATCATAGAATATTCTAGAGAAAACTAATGAGGTTCGCTAGCAGCAGCCTCGGTCCTCCGATTTCTTTGTTCTTAGGTTAATTGTCTCGGTGGTTGGTTTGTGACGAGAGTCCATCTTGCCTTCCAATTCCTTAAACTGTCTAACAGCTGAGATGAACGCTGTGTCTACATTTGTATTGTCTTTGGCTGATGTCTCAAAATATGGCATATCGTGTTCCCTGCACCAGGCTGTAGCCTCGTCTGTTGATACCACTCGATTGGGGAGATCAATCTAAACAAGTAAAATATAAAATACATCATCATGACTGCAGCTGTGGGATATGGTGTCGTCCGTGCTAGCGGCTCACAGTAAAACAACATTGCTGATGTGAATATGTACAATTATGCATGCAGGTTGAGAAACAAGGACACTAGAATGAATTATAGACATAACCAGCTGATGTCTGATTGGTTGACAACAGAAGTGAATAGCTACGACATTGATGAGTGCCAAGTGCAGACACAATAGCGTGTGTATGAGATAGCATCGCATGAAGTAGCCTAGAACTTTTGTGTAGAGTGATACAAAGCGGCGAGACTGACAAAGCTTCCTGACTGACAATAAAGTGAGCCAGCAAGAGAATCTATCTTGTCTGTACCAAATGTTGCTAGAGCCACCAGATGTATAGGCTCTAAAGGGCCATGGCTTGTGTATAACTGACCAGTGGAATATTACGTAATGATACCATGAAATATCGCTCGACAAGTGAAAGTGGTAATGACTATTTACCACACCAGTGTAAAAGTAATGCCTGTATGATTATCTCCCCATTTGAAACACTAACATAAGGTCGCATTTGGTGACTTTACTCTGCTAATTAGATATATAGGCGCAAAGAATTGCTTACGCAGGTGCAAAACAAAACATTTGGTTGGAATAACAAATCAATTAAAATGGAGGAGTAAGCATGTTTTATGACGCCATTGTCTTTGGTGCACCACACACACTTGGTTAACAGCCCATTAGGTTCTAGTTGACTGATGGTTAGCAGTTTAAAAGGGGAGATTACTCTGTAGACCTATAGCTTCCCTGAGTTGTAGATCTATGGTAATGACTAATTATGGTACAAGTGAAGTAGGTTAAGACTAATTACCACACCAGCAAAGGTGGTAATGCCTATTTATCATGCAACCAAAGTGTGCAATGTTTATCTACCACGCAGTCAAAGGTGATGTCTATCTACCATGCAGTCAAAGGTGATGTCTATCTACCTTCCAGTCAAAGGTGATGTCTATCTACCATGCAGTCAAAGATGAAGTCTATCTACGAGGCAGTCAAAGGTGATGTCTATATACCATGCAGTCAAAAGTGAAGTCTATCTACCACGCAGTCAAAGGTGATGTCTATCTATCACGCAGTCAAAGGTGATGTCTATCTACCAAGCAGACAAAGTGATGTCTATCTACCACGCAGTCAAAGGTGTTGTCTATCTACCAAGCAGACAAGGTGATGTCTATTTACCACTCACTTTATTGCCAATAACTATGAAGGGAAAGCAAGCGTTATTTGGTACATCCGAGTAATAAAGGAATTCCTCTCTCCAAGAAATCAAATTTCTAAAGGATTGGGGATCATCGACACTGAATGTTAACAAGCAGCAGTCACTTCCTCTGTAGAATGGGGTACGTAAACTTTTGAATCGCTCCTGGCCGGCTGTGTCCCAGATCTGAAAGTAAACTATTAAACATAGGACAGCATTAACTGAGCCCTAAAGCTTTCTATAACAGCTTTCTATCGTATTATACAATATATGTAAGGCATCATGAGTCACCAAACTAATCCAATACTTGTTTGTTCAGCTCCCAACAGCCATGCTTTTGTACAAAGAGCTCACATTCACAAGGTTAAGTAGCCACTAATTATTGACTAATAATTGGCTCTTTGGCCAAGCAGACATATGACCATTTACATAAGATTACATAACATTACATGTAGTGACCCAACTAGTACAACATAACCTACAGGCTGCACCTACACTCCCTTGAGACATCAATGAGGGGTCAGAGGTCATACCCCATACAGAACTTCCTCGGTTTATATGAAAACGGAAAATTTTGCCAACTACATACATGCATTGAATACTGAATAACTGGCAACACAACAGGCTTAATAGGTTCTAGAAAAGTCTAAATGGTATTAAAACATAAACTCATCAATTTCATACAACAAAGGAAATAGGGATCTGGTAGGAGTTATCCCCCAAAACCTGAAGCGACCGGAACTACAGTTTATATGATTTTACCGCTTTTAACATAGGTTACACGTATATCGCAATATCTGCTGGTGTTCGGAATTTTAACTACTTTCAGCAGTAGTAGTAGTAAATAATAATAATAATATCATGTTTTAATTTGTAAAATAAATTTTGTCTAAATACGCAAACCTAACCCTTTTTTTAAGTTAAAATCAAAATTATCGGAGAGAGGTGTAAAAAAAACTGGGTGAAAACGAAAGGAGTTGGTAGAAAAATAGATGATGGTAATTATAGTAACATTTCCCAACAGCTGCAGAACAGCATTTAACAGTTGCAGAACAACATTCAACAAAAACAGCAACAGTCTAAGTTGACATCAGCAATGAATAGTATTATCAATAAATAATAATAATAACAGTTAGTAAATTATTGGTAATAATAAATAACTATAATGACAATTAAACAATAGCCTACTATGCTGTGCCGTTACTACTACCAACAGTTATGTATAATACTGTGATACCTAACTCAATACAAAAAACTAACACATCAATCTCATTATAACAAGAGGTGAACATGTCATTCTCACATGTAAAATAATAATTGGAAAATGGATGTGGTTTGTGTGTTAGTGTTTTGTATTGAGTTAGGTATTGTAGTATATATAATCGTTGTTACTACTGCTACTAGTGTAGCATTGGCAAACTTGACTACGTTTCTGTGAGTTTGATAGCCTCAAACCAAAAAACACTGTTTGCTCAATAAAACTAATTTTTTTTCTCTCAATATTTTGTCACAGGCCACAGGAAGCCTTTTTATTTCCCCAGAAACTTTATTTTTTGCAAAATAACTTGAGGTAAATTTGTCAAAACAAATAATTAAACTAGTTGCAATTTCTAATGATAAGTTATATCATCAACAAAAGCATTTTCGGGTGCAATGGTAAAGGGAGACTACTCCAACCAAGTCCCTATTGCGGAGAGTACAGCTATGGCTCACCTGAATTGTGTAAGATTGTTCGTCGACAAAGACTTCTTTATTCAAGAACTCTACCCCGATAGTATGAAACGATTGACTGTCAAACTTATTGCTTACATATCTGGTCATGAGCGAAGACTTGCCGACTTTGCCGTCACCCAGTAGCACAACTTTCAACATTCGGCTCTTGGAGTTACGGTTCATGCTCACTGACACAGACATGATGTGAAGTACCTGACAAAATATCATACAATGGGTAGTGACACTGTGAGCGGGCGTTTGGCTAGTCACTGAGTGGGTGGCATTAGAAATGTGAAACTGATACCTGATACCTTGTAGCTAGTCAATAAATGTAACTCGATGCATCTCTGTATAAGAAATGTGAGGACATTCTTAACATAAAAAACACTATTTTACACAAAACTACCCACGCCTAGCAAAGGTTCAAACACAAATCACCAATTTCATAGGTGATTACTTAATTGAAAAGATTCCAAACCACTAGCATATAGAGTAAGGTAGACTCCTCCTGCGCCAGACTTTAAATATTTATATGATAAAAAAAAACAGCAAAAGTCTGTTAGTTGAGGGAGATCTTAATCTGCAAGCATTTAAATGTCTTCTCATGACCTCGTGTACAACTTCCAGGTTCAACCAACAGATTTCCTAAAAGTTTTGTTTGAAAAATTATCTACTTTCATAAAAAAATACAAACAACCCAAATACTTTTCAGCATGTCAAACAGACATGTGATGATGTTAATAATATTAATCATTTGACATTGTAACAACATTTGCAAATCACAATCATCAATTGCTGTCTGGCAGAAAGAAGTAGCAAAAATGGGTAGCGGTCTAAGGCAAGGAAAGACTTCTGGTCCAGAAACACTGAGAAAGGAAGATCTAAGCCTCGAAATTGAAAAGATTTTTTTAGTACTCATTGAATGTTGGAGCTTTACCAGCAATTTGGAAAGCAGAAAATGTTGTATCAATATGTAAGAAAGGTTTCAAACCAACATTGTTTGTTTATAGACCGGTCTTATTAACTTTCATTTGTTGCAAAATGATAGAGAAAGTGGTTGCTGGACAGTTGACTGCTTGTCTAGAAACTTACGTTTATAATAGGCAGTATGGCTTCAAAAAAGGGTTCTCCTGTACATCCCAACTTGTAACAGCTTTACATGACATTATAAGGTATGTCAAAAAAACCAAACAGTGCATGCAACTGTTTTAGATTCTTTCCGAGCTTTTGAGAAAGTTGATCATAAGCTGCTTGTTGAAAAATGCTAGCTAACACCTTTCATCTGGTAATAGTACGATGGACACAAAGCTTCGTAGAAGCTAGGACCCAAAGAGTTGTAACAGAGGGGCAACACTCCAGGCCTCTGCCAGTTATCTTGGAAGTACGTCACGGCTCCATCCTGGGTCCTCTAATTTTTCTGATTTTTTACAAACGTTAGAGCTAACTATATAGACTCCTCAAGACTATTTGCAGATGATGCTCTGGCTTACATGGTGTTGCACAGCCGTGAAGATCATGACAATTTTCAGCATGATCTGGACAGCCTGACAAAATGGGTTGATTAAACTTGTATGCAGTTTAATGTTTAAGTGTCAAATCGTGGTTTTTAATAAAAACTGAATGTCAAGGCCATTGTACATGTTGGACCAACACATCATTAACCCTAGTGAATTTAAATGTCTGGGCCCTCTATGATGCTCCTTTGAAGGTGATACTTCACATACCTCTCATTTTGTCTGCCAGTCCTGAGTTATGCTTCCGAGGCCTGGGATTCCTCTTTGTTGATGTGGAACAATCAGAAAAAATGTAGAGACATGCAATCTGATTCATTTGTGGCCTGAAGGGAATTGATAGTGTAACTGAGGCTAGAGAGGCTCTTGGTTTGCCCTCATCGGAAAAGAGGCAGAAAAGGGATGCTCGTCATATACTATTAAAGAAAACCTTTCAGCGGTAAACAAATTCCTCATCTTTAATTGTAGACTTTGAAAACTGTATGTATTGCTCCCAGGTCAAACACATCACAAGACCAGTGCTGAGACCAGTGCCTCTACTACAGGCCTCAAATGCAAGTTCCTCGCACCAAAGAATCTTTAATCGCAGTAGTTGCCGAGAAATAAGAGCTTGGTCTGACAAATATTAGATAATTATTTAATAATACTCGTGGGTGAATTTCCTTATATTATTATAATTATTATTACTAGTTTTGGTTAATTTTTTTTAATCTTTCCAATCACTTTGTTTGACATCTCCGTCTTCCCTCTACTTACCCAGGGTTCTAAGATATATTCTAGACTCACATAACACGATACACACTGTTTGTGTGTTGCTGCACAGACAGTTGTTAGTTGTATAGTTTCATTTGCATATAACAAATTTTCAATTCAGTAAAGAAATTTAATTACGTTATTTTTATTGAAAATCTGTTATATACACGTGAAACTACTTAACAACTAACAGCTGTCTGTGTGTTGTTGTAGTTAAATAATGACAATTATTATCATCAGTGATGAAACTATGAATGATAAATTAATGACTGTTATTATTATTATTGCATTATTATAATAATTAATTTATTGGACAATAATAACTAAATAATAATAATAATAATAAATATTAAATTATTTAGCTACCAATTAACCGATTATAATAAATAATGATAAGATTAATAAATGAAAATGGAGCTGATTAAAAACAAAGATTTCGGTGGCAAAGATGAATAATAATGAACTATAATAATAATAATAAAAAAACAGTAATTCAATAATATTATTATAATAAAGTAATAATTTAATTATTGAATATTAGAATTATTATTATCTACAACTAGCTAGTAGATAACAATATTTTTTAATAATAAACAAACTAATTTATTTACTACCATTAAAATTATTATTATTTACTAATAGCTAGTAGATAACATTAACTTTAATAGTAAATAAATTATTATAATAGACAATTTATTGTATATAATTAACCAAAAAGATTTCTGTGGCAAAGATGATGATGAATAGTAACAAACCATAATAATAAATAAACAGTAATTCAATAATACAGAAATAATAGTTTATTTATTATTAATAAAACTATCATCTACTACTAGCTAGTAATAGCTAGTAGTAGCGATAGATAACAATAATTATAACAGTTATTTTAATAATAATACATAAATTCAGAGGTGGGAATAAGTTGGACTAAGTCTAGTCAAGTTAAGTCATAACTTGACTTAGTTGAGCAATGACTACGCTTTGACTTGATGCCTCACCTGACTGGACAAGTTCCATGACTTGACTTTATAATACGGATGACTTTATTATAGTAATCAAAAAGTCATTTGAAATCGGTCTCACAGAGTTGTCTGCTCCTACTGCAATTTCAACTGCAATTTCATTGCTGTTTGTATTTCCTGTTTGGTTATCGGAACCAGAGGTGTTATTTAGTGAACAAATTAGAGAATAATTAACGACGTTAACAGGGTGATACTTAGTATTTGTATTATTTTGTTACATTTCTCCGCCAGTTAAAATTGTATTTGACTGAGCTAGCATTTCAATACTGAAATTGTAAAATATATATATTAGACACCACGGTGCTCTTTTTTGAACCAGTAGAATGTTGTACCGAATAAAATATTATGTTTATAATTCAAGCAATAGACACTTGTAATAAGTTCCGCGATTATGATTGGTCTGAGATTGTTAAGGGTGTATCTGACCTTTGACTGGCTATTGGGTGAGCGCTTGCCACAGGCTAGTGATGGCACTTTGGCCCTGAATCAGGTCCAATACAATATATGCGTGTGCGAAACTGATATCGACGGTTATCGTTTTCGCATGAAAACATGTGGAAACACCGTATTATGGAAAGTCTGCCATATAAATGCTTATTACTTATCATATTTGACCATTTTGTCCCTCAACAGTTAGCGATAGTTGACTGACAGTTGGTCGATAGCAGATACTATATTGATTACAAATAGTTTCCCCACCAATAATACCAATTATACCAGTGGAGAACTACTGTTACTCACTATTGTAAGGGGGCAGAGTTTGCGGAACTAAAATGAGGTTTTTGGGCGTTTGGTCCATATCTGACCTCTGTTTAAAACCAGGACCATTCTCTCGCTGTGTTTTGGCCTCTTTTCATCATGATTTTGAAAAACAAAAAACGAGGCTATTCTGAAAATTCATTGACAATAAATATGATCCAGTGTCTTGTAGAATGATCTTATTGTTGGGTTGCCTATGTCACTGGTAATAGGCGGTGTTTGGTTAGGGAGTTATTTTTGGCCCAGACTTAAATCAAATGTTGGGCCGATTGGTGAGGTGCTTGCAGTGCGATTGGAAATAATAGTGGTAAGAAATCGCACTTTCAAGGAGAAGGGCACAGGCATCTTTCCCTCCTTCGATAGGCACACAGAGATAATCCGTTATGTACATTTCTGGAATTCTCACATCAGAAGAACAGGAAATTTGCATTGCGGAAATTATATTTTCATGCCATATTGCCTTTCAAATCAGGATTATCAATTTTTAAAATGCCTAGGCCATCTAAACTGGGTCTAGCTCTATGTCCCGGTGGTTCTATATTCTGGTATGTCTATGTTCCGGTGATTTTGGCTCTATGTTTCAGTAAATCATTTTTCATACTACTGCGGATCATTATGAAAAATGGACGCTACCTTTCACAACAAACTATTACTAAATTATTTTAGAATGAAGTTTTGTTTTTCATAGTTTTTATTACCAATAAAAGTAGTTTGCTACTTACTGCATAATCATAAAACTACTACCATTAAAGTTTTTTCAAACCAAGTACCAAATCAAATAATACAATCCCTTTGAACTTCATTGTATTTAAATGTAAAAGACGCTCCACAATCGTGTTCTTCTATGAAAAATATTTCACTGGAACATAAAGCCGAAATCCCCGGAACATAGAGCGTTCGTGTCTAAATTACTCTCCTCTGAAATCAGCTTGGCGAGCCAATCATGATGATGTCTTTAAAGAATGCCTCCGGTCATTTCTATATTTATCTGATATGTCATTGATATGTCCTTATGAGGTGCTTCAAATACCTAACTCGTCAAAATTCAATTGATTTCTATATTTTCATAACATCCTTAATAATAAGCATGTTATGAGTGTTGTCTCCCCATTTCAACATCTTAGAAGTATTCTGGGAAAACCTATGACGTGCGCAAGTGTTTTAGTGAACGCTAATCTGTTGTTTTACATTTTGATTGGACAATTTTTGCATCATAAAATCACTCAAGTATAACCACATTTGCTGCTACTATTACTTATTAGTTATACCAATCAATGACCTAGATCATTGTACCAATGATGTAGTGTTATTTGTTATACTTCAATGACTTCATGATCCAAAAATTGTCCAATCAAAACATAAAACAAAAATTTAGCGTTTGCTAAAACACTTGCGCACGTCATAGGTTTTTGCAAAATATTTCTAAGACGTTGGAATGGGGAGACAACACTCCTAACATGCTTATTATTAATGATGTTATGAAAATATAGAACTCAATTGAATTTTGATGAGGTTGGTATTTGAAGCACCTCATAAGGACATATCAATGACATATCAGATAAATATAGAAATGACCGGAGGCATTCTTTAATACTGCTCTACGACCAATAGACTCAAAGATATTGCAAATGACATGATATTTCACTTGTAAGTCATTTGAGTCAGACTTCACTTAAACATTTTTTCATGACTCGACTCAACAATGTTTGTGACTTGACTTAGCTGAACCTCAGAATGGTTGCGATCTGACTTGAAGTCATTTTCTTCCACTTCTGCATAAATTATTATAATAAATAAGTTATTATAATTATTATCACCTCTACCTCCTTGACCCATGGCATGCAATAAAGCCAACAGTTTCATTCTCCCCTTGAAAACATCTTGTTTTCTCCTATTTACTGTTTCCTTCCCTAGTTTAAAGGTAACCATTTCCACACTAAGCTCAAATCTATCTAACTACTATGCCTTCCATGAACCATTAGTGTCATCAGGATTGATAACTAACTTAGGAAAATCATTAAAATCAAATCCCCTTGAGCTATCCACAATACTCCAGCTACCCTTAACCTTCACTAATCCAATAGCTACATTATTATGCACGCATACAACAGTTTATGTATAATATTGTACAGGAATTTAGGGTGAAGTGGTAGCTGTCACCTGTACAGCGGCCCACAGTAGTGAGTTTATGACAGTGCAGTGTACACCTTCAACTCGCCCAAGGTCAGCAGTCCAAACCGATGGAATGGATGCGTCGGGTCGAACTAGTGTTCAAATAATCGTTCTAGTATCACTCGCCCGTAGGTCGAGTGCAGTGTGAGTCGAATCGACTGAACACTTTCTACTGATTATTATTTTAATGGCTAGTCGACCAGTCCAAGAGCTGCTTTCCTTGTCCAAGTTATTGTGCAAGTGTGTGTGTGAACTCTAAGTCCTTCTGCCAGCGTTGTCTGTATGTGAGAGCTTACTTGTGTATTTTCTGCTTAGCCACTGGTGCTTTGTATGAGTGCGCTCATGCAATAAGAATCAACAAGCAAGTGAGAGTATCAGGTTAACTCTGCTTTATTATGGTGAAACATGCATATTTATATGAGAAAAAGTTATGTAACAATATTGACAGCAGCAAGACAAAGGCAGGCCACGCCTGTACAGTTGATTGGTTAGACAAAGGCCAATAGAACTATGGATAGAACAAGGGGGCAGTCTCCATCGCATGGATGACTGCCCAAGCACATGTACACAAAGTATGAAAAATACGCACACCATATAATTATATAAAATAGATGTTAAGGTATGAATAAATGAACGAACGAATGAATATATAAATAATGTTAGGGTTCGGCTGAATATAATAAGTAAGGTCGACCTGTAGCTGGTCAATAATGTCACATTCCCCTACAATATTATTATATAATATAAACAATATTATGTAAGTAATATTTATTATTATATATAAATATATATGATATATTATTTATATATACTATCATTATGTAATAATACATACATACATAACAATGATTGATGGTTACCATCAATCATTGTTATGTATGTATGTATTATTACATAATGATAGTATATATAAATAATATACCATATATATTTATTATATATAATAATAATAATTATAATATATATATTATTTATTATATATCAATCATTGCTATAATAAATATTATTATTATATACATATCTATCATCGATCACCATATATAAAATAATAATAAGAAGAAATAAAAAATAATTAGTCTAGTAGCTTGCTACTACTACTACATAGTAGTAGTAAGTATTATTACTACTACTAATAGTAGTACAAAGTATTATTACTACCACTAATAATAAGTAAGTTAAAGTTTAACCAGACTACTTACTACTACTAGTACTACTTACTTATTACTTAGTTAGACTACTATTAATTATTATTATTATTATCTATCTATCTAAATTATTTGATTTATTATTATTATTATTATTTATGATTATTATTATAACAACTTCTTCGATTATCATTATTATTAATAATAACAATAATTCATGCAATCTTATCACAATGACATGTCATCGTAATAGCTGACATTTTGTTAATAGAAACTACACATAATAATGATTACAACAATTAATAGCAAGAAACTTCCGACCAAGTAGATTTCCCAACCGACGTTTTTGCCAATAAGGTTGATAAGTTGACTCGCCCCGCCGGCAACTGGACCCGTTAAGTGGTCCGGTCAACTCGCCCCATATCAGTCAACTAGCCCCCCAAAGAACGTACTGTTAAAAGAGAACATAACTTATACTAAACTCATTTTATGTCAATTGAAGCTCATTATTTATGGTATTAAAAAACCTCAGCATGTTAGTAAAGTTTTGAACTTGAAAAGTTTTACTTTCTCATCCAACGACACAGCTTATTGTTATCTAAAACCTGTGCTATAGCGCAGCATATTTACTTTCTCGATTATCTACTATCTACGATCACAGCCTCATAAATAATGAACGAATAAGTGATGTGTTTTACATCATTGTATTTTCCCAGTATTTTTTAGGTCAAATTTTGCAAATGGTGGGAAGAACATTAAATACAACAATTACATTGTTATGTAGTTATTGTTTATTTCACACCATTCATAGGCGCTTCAAATAATTCAACATGGAAAGGAATAAGTGGTGAAGCAAAACGACAATAGCAGTTTTTTGTAAAAAGGCAGACAGCTAGTCCAGACAAGTGAAACGTTTCTCTGCTTGGAATTTAAAAAATATACTTGGCTTCTGAAAAGAACGATATGGGCAATAAGTTGAAATCACCAATATCACACCATGTAACAAGCGTGTATCAATTAATATTAGAGTTAAAAGTAGAAGGCTGACTGTCCTTTAGTTTCTATAAAATTACACAAAATCTGTTTGATGAGAAAAGACTGTCTGTCTCCAGGCTAACAACCATCATGTCAGAAACCAAAGTTTTCAAGGCTGAACAATACTCTCATACTCAGCTCATCACAAAAGGTTTTATAATAAATGGAGACACAAACTTTCTCATCCACTTAATGCTTGCGACAATCCCTATCTGTAATCTGCTGAGCTACTCTATTCCACACTGAAGGACTCCAATGTGCTACTCAGAGAAAATGGAGTGAGATACACTCCCCAGTAAACCCTATTTCAAAGAGAAACAGAATAACCTATATTACAGCTTTGATATTGTTGTTCTGTGGTAGATTTTGGTGAACATTCATGGTAAACTGGGAGTTTGCTGCACCATATCCCCACGCAATGCGCTAGCAATCCACCTACAGCCATCTGTAAGATGCTGCGCCTGTGGCAAAGCTATACTGTGCCGGTAGCACAGTGTACAGGGCCGGTAGTGACTTGTACAGGGCCGGTAGTGACCTTTACAGGGTCAGTAGTGACCTCTACAAGGCCGGTATGATGACTCAGGGCAGGTCAAAGATGGCTGCCATAGTTGAGAGCTCCCGAAACCAGCTAAGACTTTACACCAAGCCAGGAACCGAAGCTACCTACCTTAACATCTGCGGTAACCAGGATCACATATCCAGAGCCTTGGGGCCCCGTAGGACGCTCTTATCGGACAATGGGAGACAGGACTTCGCCCTTAGCCACTTGGCGCCTTATCTATTTAATCTATATTCACTGCATGATTGGTTAACTATTTATATGTGCGCTTGTATTGGTTCAATGACTTCCTGTGCTCTTACTGTTATATACTTTATGCTAATCAGTTCCTATGAGCTCTCCTATAAAAGGAGAGACTTTTGCCATAATTTTTGCATTCATTCTCATGTCTTGCCACAAACACCCTAGAGGAATAATTACCCTCTAGGACTTTGTCTTGAGAATATAGCCACTTACACAAGCACTATGCTGTATTGTTTGTCTGAGCCATGGGCTCTTGCTATACCGGGTAATTCGGTTGCCTGATACACAGTTGTCACTGTTGAGCAGCACAGTGTCCCCTCTGGAGAGAGTTATAATACTTGAGAATAGTGAATGTCCGTGGTTACCAGACCGGAATCCATTACAGTTGTTTCCAACTAACATTAAGAGAAAGTTTTTGGAGAAGTCATTATCAGTATGGCGACCAACAGAGTCAGGTAGAAATCTAAGAATTGCAAAAGACTTGTTAGTGAAAAACAAGTTGGAGTTGAATGTGATGACTGCTCACTTTGGTGTCACATCAACTGTGTAGGTATACGATGGGCGAGATCTAAAGCAGCAGCGAGTAAAGAAATTGGTCTTCGCTTCACATGCGCTGAGTGCCAGGTGAGTACTTAGTTGTATTTATTTCATAAAGTTTTAATGAAATTTTAAAATATTTTACTGGTTGACAAAAGTAATGCTAGGACCATTCACATAATCATTGTATAAATACAAATCTACTTTCAAATCTAATCATATTCCTAAATCATCTAAATTTTTGTCATCTTTGTGAAGTATCAGACATAACAATGTTTTCAGATTTTCATTAGGGTCGTTTTTAGATAACGATATTTTTTTGTGATCTGACAAGTTAACTCATTTTACCGTAGAGTGGGTTTTGAATAAACAGGAAAACAAAATTTTATTCATGTAAAATTTATGTTTTCACTAAAAAAACTGCTGGGCCAAGTTGAACTGCAAGCCAGTGCATGTGTATACAACAGGTTTACAGTCAGTATATTCTACAAACACAGTCATCACTGCTATTAGAACATTTTTAGTTTTTCTAAGAAAAAAAAAATAATTGAGGAGTACTAGAGCTTTGAAGCTTTGGAAATAATTATAGTCTTAAAACTTATATTTTATTGTATTCATGTTTGATACAGGTTAAGAAGTTGTCTAAAGCAAGAGAAAGTTACGGCAATGTGACAGTGAAGGAAGCTCCAACAGACACCCCTGTTAGAGAGATGCACTTTGACATTAGGTAACTCTAGTAGTTCTGCTTCTTGTTAAGCAAATAAATGCAGTATCTAAATTTATATATAAATATCGAAAGAATAGATTTTGATGTACTGACAAATGTAAATGTCCATGTCTGGGAGTTATTGAATACACCAACGACATTTGGATTTGTCCGTGGGGCGGTACATGTGTCCTTGGTGCAGTACATGTGTCCTTGGTGCAGTACATGTGTCAGTGGTGCAGTACATGTGTCCTTGGTGCAGTACATGTGTCCGTGGTGCAGTACATGTGTCCGTGGTGCAGTACATGTGTCCGTGGTGCAGTACATGTGTCAGTGGTGCAGTACATGTGTCAGTGGTGCAGTACATGTGTCCGTGGTGCAGTACATGTGTCCGTGCTGTCATCAAATGATAATTGTTAATCAGATTAATCTTCATTGTTACACTTTAATCTTCAATTAGCAGGTTACCTTTGTTGGGTTATCCAATGCCTATGACAACCCACTTTACTGTTTTATTTACTTTCAGCTTGGAAGATCACTTGTAAGTTGAAAATACTAGCTTTTACTTTGCGGTGATAACAAAAATGGTTCTTGAGCTGTGATTGTATTTGAACATGATGCTGAAAATAGAGCAAGTTGCACAACTTCCGCTAACAGAGAATTTCCACGTAGCATTTTTTGTGAGTTGTTTTGTGTAAGTTCTTTATTTTGTAGTGAGCTCACATTATGACAGTCCCCTAAAATGTAAGGAGCCATAACAGATTATGTAAATTCATAAAAAATTTGTAACTACTGTTATTTCAAAAATGAGATTAATTTTGCATAAAATAATCTCATAAAATATTGTTAATTATAAAGTGATCATTTTTAATCTTTAGTTAACTGAATTGAAAGACAGCACTAATGCAAATGCAATTTAGAGTAAACACCTTTTAATTTCACTTTTATTCACCACACAGGTAAAATTATGACAAGCATATTTTTGTGAGGAATGAGTGAAAAATTATGCTTGTTTATATACAAAACACTCCTTTGGGTAAATGCTGGAAGAGGTGGAAATTTTATACAGCAAAGTTATTTTAGACTTGTAATTTATGTATCTATAGTCGATCGGTTTTGAATTTGCCATAGCTTATGTATAGATGAGAGTTTACTGAAGAAACTTGCCTTAAAATTTAGGAGGAAGTTGCAGCAATTACTTGTGCTTTCTATCAAAGACAATCAATTTCAAGTATTAGTCTATGTTGTACTTTAACGGGGATGTAATCTTTTGTTAACCATGATAGCTACTTCTCACTTTTTTGTTGTTTCCAGCAAGTATTTAATTACGTTAACCATCGAATTTTTGTCTTATTTTTTTTTAGAACAAGAATTTTATTCTGTTTGTGTGTATCAAGCTAATCTTTGAGACAAAATCTACTGCAGCTTTATATAGACTATATAAGTTGTGGTACTTTATATATTCCACATTGTAGCAAAATGTAGTTCTGATTGATATCTTTATTTTTAAAAAAATTGGCTTTGGACTATTGTGGTTGTAGTAGCTAGTGGTAGTATATGGATATGGTATTAAATCTCAAGAATTATATGACTACAAGATTGCATAATAATAGATTTTTGGCTCAGAAAAACACTAAATTGTGGTGATAAAGATACACACAAGGTCACCTTATTCAATCATCAGCATTACAGCTCCTGATAAACCTATAAAATTTATATATTTAATGATAAATTATTGGTGTTTCTTTTTTGTCAGCCTATGTTGGCTTACGAGTACAAGATGGCAAGGCCGAGGTGGGTGTCACCAACTTCTTGGAGAGAATATCTGTTGAGTGAAAGTTTTGGGAGTGAAGTGAAGTCAGCGATGGACAGTGATGGGGCAGATGGCGATGGCTGTGTGTGAAGCTCTAGCGCACTTGGTGTGGAGAGAGTGTAGCAAACACCATTTTACTACCGTCATTCATTAAAATCTACAACAATAGTGTAGTGCTCACAAATAGTGGAGTCTTGTTCACACTAACCATAGACAACATTGACTTTCATTAATAAATGCAAAGTATATCAACTTTTTATTTTCAGCTTTCCCGTCATGATATCCCTCCAAGTTTTCTACTGATCGATGTTGCTGTACATGGCCAGAGACATTTACTGTTTGCCACACAGACTATGATAGACTTGCTACAGAATGCCAAGCAATGGTATATCGATGGCACTTTTAAAATTGTGCGAAAACCTTCCACTCAGCTTTTCACCATTCACAGTTTCGCCAAAGATGGAAGAAACATAAAACAGATACCACTACTTTTTGCGTTCATAGCACAAAGAAAAACCAGAGATTCTAGATCAGTGAGTGATTTTGTAAAGTACAAGAAAAGGTAAATGTAAATCTACTTTAGACTTTGTCAGAAACTCCTGCACATGTGATGTTTGAGGTAGTCAGAGCTGTCACCGAAGCATTACCAATGAGACGCTTGGCAGAAGGTGTTATGGCTGACTTTATGAAAGGTAAGAAACTATGAGACAAATATATATTACAGGAAGAGCAATCACACAGCAATTTTGTTATAGGGAATCATCGCGTTATGTCATGAGTCCGTTAAGAGGGCAAAGCTAACACGTTATTAAAAAAATACAGAAAATACTTTCAATTACTAATCACTTGGGTATCAATAAACAACAGAGAAGACGTTTATGAACACGTATGCCCTTTGCACTCATAACGCTAACTAAAAATGTATAGCCATTTTTTTACAGCAATGTGGAAGGCAGTGAGCGAAGAGATGGATGTAGCAATCAGGGGCTGCAACTTCCACTGGCAGCAGGCAATATACAGAAAAGTTGCTGATCTTGGTATAAAAAGGGACTATGAAAAGACGGAAAGTGTGTACAAATAAGTGAGGCAGCTTATCTCTTTACCATTCGTACCTGCAGAGCATATTAAAGCATGCTTTAACAGATTGCGGATGAAGGCAGAATCAGGAGTGTTACGGGAGCTGTGCACTTATATTGATTTGAACTGGCTGAAAAGTAACGCATGGAGTGTGAATTCTTGGTGTCAGTTTGGTCAGCTGATTATAACAAATGATGTGGAGGGTTGGCATCAAAATTTAAATTGCCAATTCAGAAGTTCCAATCCGCCATTTTACTTACTTTTAAACACTTTGTACGCTTCTGTCAACACACTCACTTCCTATTCAGTTGAGCTCGTTGAGTCATGGGAAGCTTATCAGAAAACAACAAAAAAAGCAAAGGCTGAAGCAGGGAAAAATATTTGAGTTGTGGGACGAGTGCAACGATCAATAAATATCTACATAGAGGCTCCTGAGAGCTATTTCATATTTGATATGATATGACAATTTTAAAGTGTGTGGTGCTGGATTTGCTATCTAAATGGGTGTTGATGTTCTATGTGTTTGATACTGCCAACATTTACATACTTTTGAATATACATATATACAATATACAGCATGCTTAGTTGAATGAAAAGAAAACACTGCCACAAAATTAGAAATTAACTGTTTTACTGCACTCATCTATTGAAAATATAGCACTGTTGGAAAAAAGTACTCTCAATTAGGGATTAAATTGGCTAGTGATAGTAGCTTATCCTAACTTTAGTATTTATTAATTGTGTGTGTGTTGATATGTTATTATTGTTATTATTTTGTTTTGATAAAAAAGAAAAACAATATAAATCCAATCTTATATTGTATCGATTTTAATGCAAGTTGTCTGCTCTTGTATTTTGAATGATTGGCGCAGGCGATGTGGGGCGAGTTGACTGGGGCTAGTTGACTGAAGTGGGGCCCGTTGGTTAGACCGCTTGACGGGTCCAGTTGGTGGTTAAGCGAGTTGACGCTCTCTGGGAAATCAGTCATTTCTTTTCCGTAGCACAAGCTCTTAAAAACCGAAGGGCAGGAAAGCGAGACCAGCCTACCAAATCACTATCCAAATTAAAAACTAAGGTTATAATAATGAACTGAAAATACTAATAATAATAAACAAATGCTATTATTATTATTTATAATTGTATTATTATAGTAATATCAATAATTATTATCAATCATTTATGCTGTTGATAGCATTTTATTTTCAATTGTAGATTTTTAATTGTAAACTTGAGTATGCTGCCGAGCTTTGGGATCATTTTTTGATCAAACACACAAATAACCTGGCACTGGTGGTGCAGAAGAATAATAAATAAGGCTGTGCGTTTTATAGAGAACATGAAGGGAGGTCTGGGGTGGGTCACTGAGAAAAAAGAAGCCTTGGGGTTTGAATTGCTTTCAAGTTGCAGAAAGACCTAGCGATTGCGAATTGTTTGTTATTACTTAGTTAGTAATTCTGAAGAGCCTCTTCAAGAAATAAATAAACAAAATAATGATAAACTAGTTTTTTCCACCCACAGTCATAATAATAATACAAAATCCCAGACCCAACGTATTCCTGCAGGTCTTTTTACAAATAGTAGAATATATTATAACAGTTTTATAATGCGGACGGGTAGATAAATAACAGCTCTGTAAACAAATTAATCAATTATTATTTTAGTATGTTTCTTTTAGATCATCGATGGCCTCCTTTTCCCTTGCAGAGTGGTCTAGAGGCTTTATTTCTTTTAACATAAATTTGAATCACCTAGTCACTTATACGTTGCAAGTAATTTTGTTCAAATTAAATCGAATACAACTTTAACGAACAACAACTTTGATTATTTATTATTATTATGATGATTATTATCATTTTTCAACAAAGCAAAGAAGACATATCTGGAAAGCTGCTTGTGTAGACCCCTGCTTGAAGGTAACAGCAAGCCGTTCCACAGACATCTCATAGGATCACAAACAAGACAGCACATCTCACTGCTCAGCTCAGCAGGTGAAATCATTGATGATCCTGCATTATGTTCAGGAATCTTGAATACTCACCTCCACAACCAATTCAATAAAAACATACTCTCCCAAGTCAAAGTCAATTCTTGTACAATTCCAGCTGTGAAGAGATAGAAGTATATGGCGTCATAAAACTTCTGAAAGACCTCGAGTCTGGAAAGGACCCTGGTCCTGGCAAGTTAAAGAAGGAAGATCTCCTGGTGGACGTTGAACAGACTGCAGGTTGCTTAACCATCCTCTTCAACAAATCACTCAAATATGGCAAACTATCTGCTGAATGGAAAACTGCTAATGTCACTCCCATTCATAAAGATGGGAGGAAGCAGAACCCCAACAACTATTGACCAATCTCGCTAACAAGTATCCCTTGCAAACTGCTGGAGCATATTGTACTGAGAAATCTGGAGAAGATGGACAGCTGGCTCCACAACAGGTAGCATGGGTTCAGAAAAGGCCTTTCTTGTGAGACTCAGATATATACCGCCCTTCATGAAATCATAGCAGCGTCTGACAGGAATTCTAGTGTGCACGCAGCTGACCTGTCAAAGGCTTTTGATCGTGTACCACATGCACAACTAATGTGGAAACTCACACAAATTCCTGGTATTGAAAGTTACTTGCTGGACTGGATACATGACTTCTTATTCAACAGATCACAAACAGTGGTCCCGAATGGTGGTAAATCTGATCCACCACCAGTGACATCAGGAGTTCGTTAAAGCTCAGTACTTGGCCCTGTGTTGTTTTTGGTATATATTAAACATCTTTCAGACCATGTGGATTGCTCTGTTGCTCTATTCGCCGATGATACCCATATGTACCAAGAGGTAGACAACACAGCTGATAAGAGAAGATTTCAGGCCAATTTGGCGTCACTTAATACCTTGGCAAAGACATGGGGGATGAACTTTAATGCAAAAAAATGCAAGATCATTGCCTTCCAGCCAAAAAGATCAGTCCCAGAGTACTCTATGAATAATGTAGTACTGGAGCACATTGATCACTGCAAATACTTGGGAGTTATACTACAGTCAGATCCAAAGTCCACAAACCATATAGTTGACAAAATATGCAATGCCAAAAACACAATGGAATGATCAGCAGAGCTCTCTACTGGGCATCTGAGAAAGCTAAGTTGATCGCATACAAATTTCTCCACCGCCTTCACCTAGAAAATGCCTCTTGCGCAGGGGATTATTCAATTAGAAGACACATCGAGGCACTGGAGATGGTGTAAAACCAAGTTGTTAGAATGAAAAGTGGTTTGAAGGGGAGGGGAGGGGAGGTGTCACAGAGGCTAAAGAAAAACTACAAATCCAACTGCTGGACATCCGGCGAAAGAACTCTCAGCTAAATCTCCTGTTGAAAATACTTTCCAAGGAGGAAGTCCATCCTGCTGTCTGCGCATCATATGATATGATCATGTAAGAATGTAAGAACAGGAGGCGACAGTGCAAACTAGATCACAGTCTAGAAATGAACGGCGATCTATCGCAATAAACAGTAACTGTTTTTATAATAGTTTTCTACCCTGTACGATACCGAATCTAAAGAAAAGTGCTTAGCAACAGAGGACAAACAAAACTGATGCTGACCTACTGGATGGATCTATGTGCCCGCTTTGTACCCAAATGCCCTACCCTTGGGATGGTATTCTGTAACAATGTCCTTATATTACAATTTGTCCAAAAATTGAGGCATGTCCCTTACGCCCCCTCCATTCGGTCTTGTGTGATGTCTTCCTTGATGTAAGTTGATGTATTAATAATTATTATTTAATTATGATTATTATTTTTACTTATTATTATAAATTATTATCACGATTATTATTATTATTATTATTATATAATATTGTCAGTCTGAGTCTACAGAAGTAAGTGAGTAGTAGTAGGAGTAATAGTAGTAGTAAGTACTGTTAGAAGAAACATTGACAATACTAATGGTTATTACCTGTAGTAGTATTATGACCCTAGTAATATAACTGATCTGTTCGTTATTGTTAGTGTGCTTTGTCTAACCACTACAACAGTATCATTAATTATATCTATTAGTTGGCTGGCCAGCCCTAATTACTATTATCAAGTTGTTCATGTTTGTGCTGTCTTCGTGAGTCCATGCTCTAGTCTCGTTATCGTGCTCACCTCATTAGCTGACTCCTGTATGACGACTTTTTCCGGTTATTATTAGTTACTCTGATATAACTAATTCTACAACAAGTACCCTTAAATGTATACCTTTGTTGTTGAAAAAGTTTAACGCTCAGGAACTTTTAGTAAAAGGAGTGCCTCAGTTACCTAACAGTCACAGTGAGTGTACTAATCAATCTGCATGGCTGCTGCAGGGGTTACCGCAACTTGCTGTTTATTTTTCATCGATTGGTAATAAAGTAATTAGGGGTTGTTAGAACTACTACTCTTTTGCTTTAGTACGTAGTTGAGAGCTGTGTTTTGAGTATTTACTTTGTGCTTCTTCAGGTGTCTCTGATGGCCTTTGGTAGGAAACTACTATGGTAAACTTGTAATGATGCACACACAGAAGTCAGTTTATCGCTGGCAGTGGATCTAGTTGTCATAGACATGCTGTGACACTCTTGGGAGATTTTATCACATGCGAGAATCAGCGTATTGTGTCTCTCTTTATCTTGCAGAATATTCATAAGGAGGGCTAGTCTTTGACTTTTGGTTGTTGTTTTAATGTGTGGAGGTCAAGTTCAGAGCAGACTTCAGAGATGTTCACCCTTCCTCTGAGTCGGCCAAAGAACCTGACTGTACAGTGTTGGATCATCCCAAGGACCTCAATATATTTGTCAAGTGTAGGATCCCATACTGTATTAGCATACTCTAGCGTTGGGCGGCATAGACTTGTATAAGCTAGCACACGACATTCTTTAGAGGCTTCATCTAGGATGTGATCGATGGAAGTTTTCGAGGCTTTTTCATTTTCACGTCTTATATGTGTGTTGAATTTGACATCAGATTGCATGACAGCTCCTGGGTTGTTATATGTTGGTTGAATTTGAGATCAGATTGCTTGACAGCTCCTGGGTACATTGTTGTACTGGCACATTACATACTTTTATCTCCTAGTATGAACTGAGGTTTGTGCTTCTGTTTTCTGCAGGCAATCACATGACATTTGGTGTCTTTAAAGGGCATTTTCCATTGTACAGACCATTAGTGAACATTTGTAACACCTATCCCAATTGTTATTATTATTGACCATGGAAATTATTGTCCCAACAGCAATAAATATTAACCAATCAATGATATGATGAAGATGGTTAATTGATTGAGATAAGAATGATGCGAGTTGTCTACATTCATTCCTGCCTACGCTCTTTCCAATCAGCATGTAAGCTAGCTGAGATGCAAGACCCTGATAAGCTGTAGAATCATTTCACCGTAAAGCTGCCTGAAGCTCTAAAAGCGCCAAAATGGCCCAAGTGGATGGGCAAAAAAAACATGAACTCAATGAAAAACAGAAGAAGACCTCAAGAAGATGATGGGGATTAGAACGAACATAGATAGGAATAAATGTTGTCAGAAATAAATGCAGACATGCTGAAATATACGTTGACACATCCTGAAATGAATGTTGACAGATCTGGAATGAATGTCAACTACGCTATATAGAATACATTTTTGGCGTTCATTCCCAGAAGTGTTAGATCCATTTTTGTCGATACATAAAATATCGTTTCAACTTTCAGGAGCTGTTTACTTTGACAAAAACTATCAACTCTTCAATCCCTGGAACGAATGTCAAAACGATAGTTTATATGTCTCCAGGAATAAATGTGGATACTGCAGGGAATAATCGTTGAATTTTTCTTCTCTCTAGCATAGCCGACATTCATTCCAGGTCTGTCATCGTTCATTCCACAAGGTGTCTACGTTCATCCCAGCTATTTCTGCATTCATTTCTGTTTACGTTCATTCCAATATTTAAAGAAGAAACCGAGAGACTGATGACAAGTTTTTCCAGTTGAAATACTCTTCAGAGAGGCAAATCAGCAACAAAGAGTAGTCGTACAAAAAGAGAGCACCTTTTTGAAAAGTCTGGAAACCGCTAAACAGAGGCAACTCAAAAACTTTTCTACAAACACCTGCGACAGTCCAGGTCAAATTGCGAGCCCTACATGAGGCTAACGAATAACAAAGGTGATATCACTGAAGATGACCTACAGTGTGCTGAGATTCGAACAAATATTTTAAAGATTAGTTTTGCCTAGAACAACAACTCGTAGAGACCAAGTTATTGGAGACATCATCATGAATTAATTGAGATTACCACTGATGGCCTCATCAAGCTAATCAAAGGTCTTCCAAATTAAAAACTCTCAGGCACAGACACCCAAAACATAGCTACTTGTTTGAAAAATATATTCTAAGCTTCCATAGAAACCGGGAAACTCCCTACTCAAAGAAAACTGGTATATGTCATCCCAGTACACAAAAAAGATAAGGAGGCAACAAACAACTATCGCCCTGTATATCTAACTAGTATTTCATGTAAAATTATGATGCACATCATACTTTATTACTTGAACCAAAAACTGAACGCCTTTTTTCGCAAAAGGCAACATTGATTTCGGAGAGGCATTTCCTGTGAAACCCAACTGTGCTCCACCTTACATGTGATAGCTGAGATGCCAAGTCATCCAAAACTACCCACACTGTAGTACTTGACTTCGAAAAGGCTTTTGACAAAGTTCCCCACAATCTACTGATGCAGAAGCACAGGAAGCTCCCGATCTACATGCTCAACTGCTAAACTGGATCCAAGGTTTCCTAGGTGACAAGAGACAAAAAGTTATCATCAGGGTACAGGCTTCTTTAGAGATGGCAGTTACCTCAGATGTCCCTCACGGTTCGTTCCTTGGTCCAACACTTGATATATCTAAATGATCTATCAGCTGCTGTGAATTGCAGTTTGAGTCTTCATGCTGACAACACATTACTATATCAACAGGTTACCATTCATATTGATGCTGCCAGATTTCAGACAATATCAATGCTGTACACTAATGGTCTGCACAATGGCAAGTGCCCTTCAACGACACCAAATGTCATGTGATTGCTTTAGGAGACCAGAAGTGCAAACCTCAGTACAAACTAGGAGATAAAAGTATGGAATGGGCCAGTACTACAAAGTACCTCAGAGTTACGCTGCTATCTTGATCTAAAACTTACCAACATCCGACACTTGTCCAAGAAAAAGTCTAAAAAACTGATTTCATCAAACGCATCCTGCATGTATTTGATGGAAGCCCTTAAGAAGTGTTGTTCGCTAGCTTATACAAGTCTATACCACTCAATACTAGAATATGCTGATACAGTATGGGATCCTACAATTAACAACAATATTGAGTCTCTTGAGGCGATCCAGCACTGTGCAGTCAAGTTTATTAGCCTTCTCAGAGGAAGGGTGAGTATCACTGGAGCCTGCTCTGAGTTTGGCCTCCCGGCATGAAAGCAACAGAGAAACAATGGCTGACTAGCCCTCCTGATTAAGATTCTCCAGGATTAAGAGTGACACAGTACCTTGGCTCTTGCGTTTGATAAAATCTCTCAGGACAGCCAAAACATATCCTTGACAAATAGATCTGCTACCAGTGGTGAGCTGACCTCTGCGTATGCAATATCACAAGTTTACCATAGTAATTTCCAACCGAGGACCATTACAGACACCAGAGGACGCGTGAAGTCAATGCACAATGCGCAGTACTCAGCTAAAAGCAACGGGTAGTAGTTCTAACTTCCTTGTTAAAGAACTGCTGGCAAAATAAAAAGCAGGTTGCTGTAACCCTGTAGCCATACACATGTTAGTCTAGGGGCCTAGTCGGCTTGTTCGATTTTGTGACGTTCCTCTATCAAAAACCCCCACTGTCTAGGAAAAAACCTTAAGTGTACGGAGAGTTGTAATGAGTGGAAAGAGCATTATGTGTGGTGGTTGAGACGATTGTGGTAAGAGAACTGGGTAGTGTATGATGGTATCATGTGTGTTGAGTGGTTATAGAGAGTTGGGTAGTGTATGATGGTTACACATGTAAAGAAAGACATGAGCTGAGTAAGAAGGACAATTGTTATTATTGATATAAAGTCTCGTTAGGCAAGTGAAATATTTAGAGAGAGAGGGTAAGGGTAATATATCTGTTTTTGATAGCGGCAGTAATATTAGAAATATTCGTTGTGGTGCAAGAAGAGTAGATGTCCAAACGAATCAGCTACTAAATTTTTTATACTAAAATTAAAGAGTTGGTGGTACTGATTGAAGTTAAAGGATAGAACATTGTAGGTGCGAATTCCTTAAATGACATAAGAGTGGGTAGAGTGGTAATAAAAAAAGCTTTGCTGTATCAAATTTAAAATTCACAAAATGTCTAATGTTGTAAAGGAGTCGGCGGCTGGAGGAGATTTTTTTTAAGTGACCAACATGGTTGGTCCACGTTAGTAAACTATTATTTATTTCAAAACTTGTAACTTCTGTAGAAAATGTTTTTGAAAGTGCATGTTTTTAAATTTAACTTCAATAGAGTTGGAAGATTGAGTACAAAGTAGGGTGACAGAGAAATGTTAAGGGCAATTTTGTGAACGTTTCAACATTTTCAAAGAAGAATATTGTCATGATCCATCAATACTTGGAATTTGGTTGAGTCTTTTACAGGGAGGTAGAAGCAGGTATCATATGCGTAAGCATTGTTTTCAATATTTAAGAGGATAGAGAGTAAATAATTTGCAAATAGTTGAAAAAAATAGGTACTATGATTGAACCTTGGGTGACTCTAAAAATGGGAAGTTTATCTAAATATCGTTGTGGATCTTGACAATTTTTTAGCGATCTGACATAAGAATGTATGACCTTGAGTAGATCGCAAGCAAAACTCATTTGATTGTGTTTGTCAATGAATTAACTATGTCAAACTCAGGCTCTTTTTAAAAGTCTAATAAAACGAGAATTAGTGGGTTCTGGGTGGGCTCTAGCTAAGTGGGGTATATATAGTGTATGGCAGTTGTGAGTGAATGGTGTTTCCTGAAGTCTGATTGATTTTCTCTGAGAGGATTTTTAGTATCGGCGGCAGTTGGAAGGCTTTCAAGTAAATGTCTTTGATAAATCTTTGATAAAGTAGACGGAACGCAATTCGGTTGGTTGTTTGATAAATTGTTTGCATCTCTGCGTTTGTGTATAAGTGTGGCGATGGCAATTTTCCATGTCTCTGGAAAGTAGTTTTCTCAGATTAATCGATTGATAATATGTAAAAGATTTGCACACTTTTACCTCTACCGAACACTACTCAGAAGTGCTTTCGAAAGAAGCCTCAATCCTTCTCTCAACTGTAGCCACTGAAAGACAGTGCTGAAAGGAATCCGGATCAGAGTCTCAAGTTATACTATTTCAAAAGCACCCGGCCAGGCTAATAAGATAGGATGTTGAAGGCATGAATAAACTTATTTGCCTACATGTACTAAGTTGCACAATAGGTACATAGCAACAATACCCAGTGTCACTGTAATTTACAAGCGCCTAACCAGTTCTAGCAGAATCTACCAATGCAGCCTATATTTATAGAATAAGGTATGATAATGAGCATTTCAAAATAAGAGTCTATCATTGACCGATTCAAATATACAAAAATATATCGCTTCGGTAGGCCAGTCAGGTTGAAAAATACATCATTTGTTCAGCAGCTTGAGTCACCTCTATTATCTATATAATCAAGTCTCAGTTGGGCCAGCTCATGACATCTTCTTTTGGCAGCATTCTCTACTGACCCACACACACAATGTACAAATGTACTCATTGTACAATGTAGACTAGGAAATCCTCCTCTACTATTACCTGCTAGTGGATAACCCATGCAAATCTATTACAGCATCTGTTATTGGAAGGAGCATGAATAGTAGAGCAAGATGTAGCCAATAGCTTTTTGTAGAGCAATTATTTAGAAATATAAGATAACATCTGTGGTGGTGGTATTTGGGACCTTAATTGGGTTTACACTGGCACTCTGGGGATGGAAGGTGTTTGTCTAAGGCTCTCTCTTGCTCTTGGCTTTGATGACTCTAAAAATATTGACAAAATCGTTGATTAAGATTAGTGTAATAGGACCAGAACTCAAGTAACTAAATGTGAAACTGAGGTATGTGAAGAATGTGAAGAGAAATGTGAAAGTTCGATAAATGTCAATGTATGATATTATAATATGAGGTCACACAGTAAGAAAAAAAGAAACATGAAAAACAAGTGGAACAGCAGAGTATGTAGAGCTAACAAGTTTGTTTGAGGTAATTTGTTATGGATGTTTCAAAAAAGTTATAAAAGAAATGTGAAAAGGTTGTGAAGAATGAGTGTTTTTTTTATGTCCGTAGTGTGAAAATGTGAAAGAGTTTATGTTGTTTTAGATTGTTTGGACAGCACTCCTGGCAGGCAGCTATGTTTGTTGAGGTAATATCGTGTGTGTATGTGTGCATGTGTGTGTTGATAATTTCAATGTGATTAGTTTTTTGTATGTTCATTTTATTTATTGTTTTGCACAAAGTTGTTACATTGATATGAATTTTGATTTTGACCCCCGTTGGTCTCTTGGTTTGAGCATTGGTTTGAACGATGTCTATCGATAAGTCATTTGATTCCCCCTAAAACATTTTGTAGTGGATGAGTAATACTCTATTTCAATGTAAGCTACGATAAATATTTGACAGTTATTAAAAACGTTGATAAGCAAATTAAATGACATAAGTTTAGTTATGCAAACTAAAATAGAAAAATAAAGCAGAGTATTTTTAGGCAAAAGTCGAAAATCCTTGGGATTGAACAACTCTTTTAATGTGTCATCGTCATATTGTTGTATTCGATAGGCCTTGCATTTGAAATCGTCTATGCTGTTTATTTCACTGCATCTTCTAAAGATGAGAGTTTGAAGTCGATGTTCTGGCTTACGATCAATTAAATGAGTAGAGAAGGGCAAGTCCATTCAAAAGTTTCTACATCTCCCACCAATTACATAGTTGAGAGATGTAGAAACCTGCATACAGCCAATGACATAGGCTGTATGCAGCGATTCTTTCTTTTTCATAATTGTAGTAATGATAGTGTAGGCAAATTATTTTAGACTGTTTTAGATTTTCTTTGGTTGAAAAATCTTCCATATCACCTACTTCTAGGATGGGGGAATGCATTATTTGGAGAATATTTTTATATGTCCAATGTTTTGCATTTATATCATCAAGAGTTGGATGAATGAGAGAGATGATATTTATAATATTCGCAATATTTTAGTCTCATCGTCGTCGTCGTCGTCGTCGTCGTCGTCGTCGTCGTCGTCGTCGTCGTCGTCGTCGTCATCGCTATCAGTTTTACGGAAGATAGATTTTTCACTAGATTCCATGCTATTGTTTTCTCGACGACTTACCACCTTTCGAGGATTAAATCGTTTTTGTTTTCTCTTTTTCATAATCCTTCTGCTGTCAGGGGTATTCAAAAATCTTCGTTGCTGCTGCTGTTGTAGTTCGAATCTGAGTCGTGCGATGACTGAAGCTGTATTACTCTTTAAATTTTTTAGCAATTGTCAAGTTAGTTGTTGGAAATTCTTTAGTTGCTCTGTCCAATTTTTGTTGATGTTCTCAACTCTGACGAATTTGCAGTGAAATGCGTTTCCGATTTGAGTGTCGCGCAAGTTCTGAAGCTCTGTTAAATCATGTTTGCTCAAAGTCTTGGTGTTGTTTTTCTCAGTTTTATTATCCTCGAATGTCTATATCCAGCTCTAAAAAAATGCAAAATATATCATTATTATTGCAAAGTTTTACTATGAGTATACCATACAACTACCTATTTATTAGATGGACCCACTAGTTGTAGATTCCAAAGGACTACCACACAAACTATATAACTATAATTGAATAATAGTTAAATAGAATCCAGTTATCTTTCCGATAAAATTGGAATTTTATCAACACCCAAAGACTTTGCAATTTTGAGACAAATTTTCTTAGATTTTTGTAGGATACCGTTTTTTCAACGCAAATAGTTGTTCTTCAACTAGTTTGATATAATTATTTATTAAGACTTACCTCTTGCTGAAGAGCTCTAGTAGTTCCAGTAGATATTGTTCCTTCAGATCCTGATGCTTAACCTAAAAGTAGGGAAAAAGCGTTTGATAGTAATGAGAATAGCGCAAGAAAACTTCACTGTTCGAACAAATTACACTAGAGATGAGAGCGAAGTTGTTAGATTCTAGGCGAAACCCTTTCTCCAACTTGTCAGTAAATTTAATAATAATAAACAGAATCCAGTTACCTCTGTGATAAAGTTTGGATTTTATCAACACCCAAAGACTTTGCAGTCTTGAGAGGAACTCTCTTAGATTTTAGGAGAACACCCTTTTTCCAGCGCAACTAGTTAAGCTCTTCAACTAGTCTTAAATAATTGTGTCACCCACGCACCACCCAAAAAGATTTACATAGTTTCGAAGTTGGGATAAGGGCATAAATCATTCCATGTGATTTATGTAACTCAATTTGGAAATGATGTACAGAGAAGTTGTCCCAGTCAACATGAAAAAAACTTGATTGGGTTATTACAGAGTTGAATTTTCGATCCAAGTTTGCACATTGCATAAATTAGGTGATGGTCACTCATACCAAAGTTCATAACACCTGATTCATTGATTTTGTATAGTCGAGTTGTAAAGATGTGGTCTATTAGGGAACAAAAAAATTTCTGGTTCATGTGTCTTTTCTAATCTGTTGTTGTAGAAAGCCTAGTTAAATGATAGCGTTGTTCCATTTGTGGTTGATGGTCTTGCAACTGATGTTAAAATATCCAAATATTATTGCTTCGTCACAGGTTGACTTGAGCTCAGAGGTGTAAATCTGAAAATTTTTCAATTTGCATAGATGAAGCTTTTGGAATTCTAAAGATCACTAAAGTTGTGAAAGGTTTATTATTAAGTTGTTTTATCTGGATAGAAGTTTATATAGGAAGAGGGATTATAGAGGCTCGATTACTGAATAATTGATAGTTGAGGAAATGTTAGAAACAACGATATTCCATTTCTTATCAAGTCTGTCTTTATGTATTATATTATAGGCTTGGATGGAAATGCAGTTTGAGTCTATACAAATAGATAAAAATGATTTACTAAATGTAGAATACAAAACCTGTGATCATGTAGCAATTTCCTCATGTTAGTGTGACCAATATGTAATCCTGTCCTTGATGTAAAGCAGTTTGTGAGTATTGTCACTTTGTTCAGCCATTATTTGAAGATTGTGAGGTTCAACCGTGTATAAGTAATTTATTTTTAATGACTTCAAAGTCTAAAGGAATGGCACTAACAATCCCTAGGTTGCTTTCTTTCAATTCTTTAATAGCCTTTTGTACACTTGATCTGCCAAAAGTGTTACATCTTCCAGCAGAAATTACCTTCTGTACATCTTTGACGTTTAGTAACTGTATGATGTATGTATTTGTTACTTTTGAATTTACGTCTAGTGAGGTTGGCAATAATTAACGGTCTGTTGCGGATCGTGCGGCAAATTGAATCTATGGTGAGTTTGCGAATGTCTATTGGATCATTGCAACTTAGTACCAAGTATTTTTTAGGTTAAATGGTTGGTTGACCAATCGACTTCGGTTTTACTGTGTATATTTTGGAGTTGATTGCTTTATTTTTGTATAATCTTTTGGCGACGTGAGATTTGCAGCGTTGTGAACAGTCCATACCTTTTTTCACCAGAAATTGCGACAATTGATGCGAAGGTGGGTAGGGTTTTGACGATGAGGCCATTTAGTTGCAGAGCACTGTCCAAAGCAAGGCCAGACAACTCTGGAGTGATATCATTAATGGATTTATGAAATTCTTTAGACTTGATGTAAAGGTCTTTCTATGTATTTTTTCCTATTGTTGTCCGAGTGATGGAATTTATGTTGGCTAATTCACGTAAAAGAGTGACTTGGTCCAATGGGCCATAATAGTGTTGATAGTGTTTCTCCTGGATCTCAGTTTAAAATTTTTGGTTTCCATGAAGAATATGTAGTAGAAAATTGTTTTTAATAAATTAGTGAAAGTTGAAAAACAAGTAAAATTAGATGATAGCTGGGGTTGCTACTTATGTTGTTGTGCTAGGGTTAATGAGTCATTAGATGAATAGCGGAAGTTGTCTTCTTTGCTATCGATGGTAGTGTGTGTTACTTGCCTTGGCAACATCTTGCCCTGCGAAGTTGTGGGTTGGCTCAATATGTGCATGCTTTAGATATTGCTTTTCTTCATTTGTGTTGTTTAATCCTTTGTATGTTGCGTTGCTGATGCCAATGACAGAGTTTGAACAGTTTATCTAGTTCTTAGAAAGTTCTGCTTTCCTTCTTTTCGATATTCCGTATACGAGATAGTTTCCATGTGTGTGATTGCTGTCATCATTTTGCTTTCTCTTTTTCCCTTTACCCATCTTGATATGATAAATTATTTAGTGATTTTATATAAAAGTGGAATAGCTATTTCTACTTTAAGCCGCAAGCTTTGGCATTGCGCATAACAATCATGATCATTTTAGATGAATGAAAATTATTATCAGCCAATCAAAATTGTTTTTGTCAGGTTTTTGTAGATAAAAAAAGCCACGCGCATACCAGTTTTTTATCCTATGTTTTGCACTATTCAGTAATAAGTGATAATAGCTGTTGTTACTCCTGTGCTATTTTTTTTATTATTATTATTAGTGTATTTAATTTATGAACCCCAACAAGTATTTATATACTACCATATCTATTGTTTATTATACTATGCTATAACATTCACTTTTTATTTCAAGCAATATGTCACCGAGTCTTGCTTTTCCGTGAAAACATACCATCTTTGGCATCAGCGCAAATAGTGGATGTAGTATATAAAGTACTTCTTAGTGTAAGTCGTTTGATTAGTCCTAGCCTTCCTGCTGAATCATCAATGCAGAATGATAAGCTCATATTTTCCCCCAATCTTTAATTTTGTTGTGGCCATGTTTTGCTCATGATGACTAGTTGCCTTGTTTGAACAACTCATTTGAAATGTTAACACGTTATAGTGAGATGGCTTTAGCTCAACCAACTATTGAGTGTGGATTTTGTCTGCAAAAAGATGACTATCTCACGGAACCCAAGCTGTTGCCATGTGCCCATGTGCACTGCGCTCAGTGCCTGATGGGATACTTTGAAGAAAACAATTTAATTGTGTGTCCAGCTCCCGGATGCGGGTTTGTGTCTACTTTGGTCGTTTCATGCAATACAGTCAACTCCAAAGTACCGAAATACTTATCAGCATATGACTTGTATTTGTGTAGTGAATTAATTGAGGGATCCCCAGACGCCCTCCCTGACCATAATGCAGGATCTAGTGCCAAACAGACCACATTGTGTGATGTTTGTGTGGATAAAAAACAACCCAATCAAGATGCTGTGATTTATTGCACGAATTGTTCTCGAAGGTTCTGCAGTAAACACCAGGAGGTATGTTGGTCTCACGCGGTGCTTGAATGCTTATTATGGCCCGTCTGTGCCTAGCCCGTGGTGCGCTGGGCTGAACTGAAGCTTAATATGCTTCCTTTGTACAGTTCCATGACGAAGTGCTTGGTGACCACTCTAAGATAGACAGACTACATGTCTGAGGTCACACCGAAGCAGACTAGATACTGTACAATACATGAGACCCAGCCATATACGATGGCTTGTAAGAGTTGTCTTACACTCTCTTGTATCCAGTGTTTTCCTCTCCTCAACTCTCAGCGATGTGACAACGGTATGCCGTAACTCTTTGTTATGTATATTATATTTCAATGTTAAATAAATTATATGTACATATCGTACATATGTTACTTGATACTATATTATATATCTCATGCATACTCACAAGCTGCCCAGTAGTATCAAAGTGGTGTGAATTTTTTAATCCAACTACAACTGTCCATTAATAAAATGCGACACCCCGAGACCGAGACTCTGAATGTAGTAAACCTTTACCGAAGCTTCTTTCCCAGATGGTAGGATCTGTAATAATGATATTATGTGAACTACTGGCTGGAAATATTTTTAATCGTTCCAACATTGTGGAATGTTAGCTATTGCGTCTTAACGTTTGGTTTGTACAACCCTCCTCCCTCCCCATGCATGTTTTATATAACACGCACTTACTGTTAATTATTTAAACTAATTCTCCTGCTCTAGGTGAGTCCCATAAACTGCTGTCGTTGGATGACCTATTAGCTGCTCTGGTTGAAGAAGACATTGTCGCTGACATGGCTGCCAAGGACGATCAGTATGAGAAGCTGTTTAAGGTGACATCAGCTGCGAGAGCAGAGCACGGCAATAAGACTACAGAAATGGTTCGGCTGATTCATGAAACTAGGGATGCGCAGGTGACACTTTACAATATAGGTGTAGCTTGTTATTTGTATATTGTACAATTGCATCATTCGCTAGAACTCTTGTATATAGTGAGTTATTCTCTCTTGACGTTAAAGTGAGTTCGAGTGGACAACTCCCAGATTTTGCTAGTTCATGAATTATGAGTTTATCATAGATGAATGCACTGAAGCTAAAGTACCAGAAACTGGAGGATGAGGTGGTGGAGAGAAGGCAAAGGTCAAGGATAGACATTGCACTGTTCATGGAGCTGGTGCTAAAGAACTGGACTCAATTGAGAAACTCTAGAAAACTCATGGAGAATAGAATGAAACGTAGCAACCAGGTATTTGTGTATATCATATACAAATATAATGTACAGTATGTTATATACATATAGTACAGTATGTTATATATATATAGTACAGTATGTCATATGTATATATATATATATATATATATATATATATATATATATATATATATATATATATATATATACTAAAAGGTAAAATAGTAAAAGATGTTAAAACTATTGGCTGACTACAAGTTGTTTCATGTGCTAAAAAAAAAAATGGAAAAAGAAAATAATTCTAGGCACAACCATCAGGTCGGCTCTCAGCTGTTAAAAATGAGGGTGGAACAGGAAACAGTTAGTTCAGACCGAAAATATTAAGTGCACAAGGATCGTATTGTTAATATGTTGGTAAGGGTGCACGGGCGTCAAAGGTGGCTAAGGGCATAGAGCTACGCCTGGCTGAGAGTAAATTTATTAGAGTGTCGGCAGGTGGTGACAACTTCACTCCTGCTGTTGAGGGAAGACAACTCTGGTTGAAAGATGATATAGAATTTTTCAGCCGTACAAAGGTGACATTTCTTATCTGTGTTAGAATACGCTCTGGCATGGGATAAAATTCTCCATTTGATGTTAAATTGGGTGCATGACTCTTTAAGTAACCAGATATGCTTGCTCAGCTCGGTGGAGTTTCTTTTGCTGGCAGTATTAAAAGATGTTTTGTGGTTTCTATATCTAGTTTTAAATTCTCCTTCGGTTAGGCCAACATATGTTTCGACTTTGTTATTAGCTGTGACTGTAGCCTGGTAAATGACACTTTTAATCTGGCAGTTGCCTTCGAGGGGACACTCAGCTCTATTTCTACAGTTGCATTTATTAGTGGTGGTATTGTTGGTGTTGTTAGAGATCTTGTTATTGTGCCCTTGTATGATTGTTTCGATATTGGGCATGCAGCTATAACTGAGTCTAACGGTGTTTTTGTTAAAAATATCACCCAAAGGATGGTTGCTGGGGAAACACTCTTCAACTGCTTTAAGAAACTCATGCCCGATGTTGGTGGACACATTGAGGTCGAAAGGAGGGTTGTACCAGGTGATGTTTCTGCGCCTTTTTCGTTTAGTATGTAAGGTGGTATGGGCGGGTTTATAAGAATACATACTAATACTAGTCAGCTAATAGTTTTAACATCTTTTACTATTTTACCTTTTAGTACCTAGCTCCTCGATTTTTTCTTGTTGAGCACTGTTTTGCTTGCTTCAGTCTTGACTGGTTTTTCCATCCCTCGGGCAACTAATAATAATATTTATTATTAATAATTAATTATTTATTATTTATTTATTTGATTGTTTCTATTTAGTCTAAGCCCCTGTGCACATCTTGTGCCCCAGTCATACTTTTACTTATATATATAATATATATATATATATATATATATATATATATATATATATATATATATATATATATATATATATATATATATATATATATATATATATATATATATATATATATATATATATATATATATATATATATATATATATATATATATATAATATATATATATATAATATATATAATATATATATATATATATATATATAATATATATATATATATATATATTATATATATTATATATATATATATTATATATATATTATATATATATATATATATATATATATATATATATATATATATATATATATATATATATAATATATAATATATATATATATATATATAATATATAATACATATATATATATATATATATATATATATAGTGCAGTATGTTATATTGTAAAGGTTTTCGTTGTGATCTCGAAATATATTTATCGACACTGTTGAGAGTAGCCCGTATTGTGAGTAGAGACAATACGGCGTTGCAGAGTGCAAGTCAATTGGTAGCGTTAGCTCTCTGTGCAAGGCAATAAATTACAACTATCAAATGCTACCGGTATGGTTGTAATGTACTTTATAGTAGAAAGTAATAATAGATACGAACAGCAGGCACTACCGGATGGTGGTAATTGCTCTCTGTTGTAAGAGATCTGTATAGCAGACAGATCCGGTGGAACAAGGTATACAAACTTAGTGTTACAGGCCACTGGCCACACTACAGATACGAGTTTCAGATTAATAATAATATATTATCAACGTACAAAACCTTGCCAAATAATAGTTCTCGAAGCGTACAGTAAAACTTGACGTCCCTTAGATCACACACTAAGACGGTACAAGAATCGCTGAGTACACCTCCAGAGCAACTAACATTATCTCAAACAAAGCTAAGCAAACTCTGACCAGTGGGCGATCTGCCTCACTATTTATGCAAAAGGATAGCAGTTGATAATCAGAAACAATGATTGGCTATCAAAAGAGCAATTGCATTAGGAATGTAATCACAGCAGTTGTGGATTAAAAATATAATACTTATTACAAGCAGGCGCATTGAGAATAGCTAGCCGCCAAATAACTCAAGCGTTAATAATAATAATAATAATAGTAATAGTAATAGTAATAGTAATAGTAATAGTAATAGTAATAGTAATAGTAATAGTAATAATAATAATAATGGCATGCACAAAATGGTGTCACTCAACAGTCCTTGGCTGGCACTCCTAGCATTGGATCTTTACAGCTACGGGTCCTGCGCTCGTCTGGCTCATCTGGTAAGGATTCTTTACTATACTTGTCATCGCTTGATCTTGTCTACACTTCATTAGCAAACCATTTCTCATCTACCGCAACTACTGTGTTAATAGTTGGCAGGCACCAGTCCATCGCATGGCTGCTCTGTGCATTTCCATTACAATATGTATATACAGTGTAACCTTGGTATTTCGAAGTTGAGGGACTGAGGAGATAACTTCGAGTTTTCAAAATTTCGAATTTATAAATTAGGAGTAATTTATTTATTGTGCAGACAACTGCTACCAAAGATAAAAGTTATCTGTTCTATGTTGTTAAAACATTCCTTATTTCTCAAAATGTAACAAACATAGAAACTTGAACATTGAAAAAATTATACAGAAAAGCAAAAGCATTGATAGAATAAGGTATTGAGTGATCAGTGCCTCACAACAGCAGACACTGTTAGCTAGCAGTGGTGGGTGAGCAGTGAGGTGGCTAACCCAACGAACAACTAACCGCCATCATCATCATAAGCCAGTTTGGAGATGGAACTCCAAACTGCTCTGCTACATCTTTTTTATTTTTGCCTTCAGCAACAAGCTGAAGGGCCTGCTTTTTCTTATCTAAGCTCTCAAAAGATACGGCTCGTTTCGCCTTTGCACTTGCCATGCTGATTAAGGGTGCTTTCGGATACCCTATGCATAGGGCAGTCGTTGAACACTCGTTGAGGGCTCAACGATGACTGTCGTTTAACGGAAGTTGTTTGAGCATAAACCATAGACATACTTATTTTCATAAACGTCTATGAAAACTGTATAGCTGGAGCGAGCCCACTTTAGTTTCTTTACAAACAAAAAAGAATTACGATGATTTTATCGTCTGATGTCTTTTTTATATACATTATAATGCATTGTCACGACTTGAAACGGGGAGGAGCAGTGATTGATAAAAGTTGACTCGTTAAAACTGTTTGTTAGGTGGAGTCAAGGTCAGTCAACGACGCAACCTACCTCGCTTGTCACTTCCATCGTTGAGCCCAAATTGCCCATTGCCGCCATGTTTTTTCTGCCCTCAACGACGGGGTTTCCGAATGGTCTCGTTTAATCCCATCGTTAAGCCCTACGCGTAGGGTATCCGAAAGCACCCTAAAACAATGTCATCTGCAAAACTGCCAACCACAAGTTTTGACATAGCTGTCTTTGTCTAAGCATTGTTTGGATGCGTGCTCCATACAACAACCCGCATCTAAAGGATGACGCTTTAACTAAACTATTCATTACGTGCCAATAACTGTAACCAATCTGTAACCAATCAAAGCCATATGTGTGGCTTTACAACCAATCAACTTGGGGTGTTTATGTAGCGCATTCTAAGACGTCTATGCTGCAATACGGGTGTGTTTGTTCTATGAAAGTGTTTGAGTGGATAGGAAGTCCATCCAAAGAGACCATACCCTCTTTGGTCCATCGTAACGAAATTATCTATTTGATTGAAACCAGCTTAATGTGGTATTTTTGCACCACATTGCTAAATTTGTTAGCTGTTGCGATAAAATAATAATTAGTAAAAGATGACACTGTCCAATGCATTTTGAGCCACTGAAACAGACTTTTTTATTTATTAATGTCATATAAAAAGGTCGAATTTACAAATAATACTTCGAAATTAGCTATATGAAAGAACAATGGTGAGAAACTGGGACTTTTTGTTTACTTCTAAATACCAAGGAATTCGAATTTATAGAGGTCGAATTTATAAGGTTACACTGTGTAGTACAGTATGTTATATATATATTTTCAAAATTGACAATTAATCTTGATATACACTTCAGTATCCCCCCTGAAGGGGTATATATTTTCAAAATTGACGATTACTCTTAATATGAACTTCAGCACCCACTATGGGGTGTATATTTTTAAAATTGGCAACTACTGTTGTTATATAATTCAATACCCCTATGGGGTATTTCTTTTCAAATTGACCACCTCTCGCTGTTGTATAGCTCAGTAGTCCCTTTGAAGCGTTTGTATTAGTACACAGACATATGTATGTACCAATTTCTTTTTTAATGTAGAATTTGATAACCATTTGAAATTAGTTTTTTTTCATACTAAGTAAAACCATTCATAAATTATCGCAACTTATTTTGTAGAAATCTTGTATAATCACAAGACTGTGAGTGGAAACCATGTGTCCTGTAGTAAAGAACGATACATGCAGAAAAACACATGAACTTTTGTGACAAACATACTAGATAGAAAGATGTACGTTTTCATATTTTTTTTTTACAGTGCAAACTACTAAACGGAGCGATAGCGAAGCGAAAGATTGTACATGTGACAGTGATGAAGACCCAGAATATGGGCCATCAAGTTCATCCTCATGTGATACGTATGATGACGATTTTCATAGAAATGATTCTCAACAGTTGTCCCAGCTAGGAGAAAGAAGTTTGGATCCATGTAAAGGTATTTTTTTGCCTCGCTAACTCAAGTTCACTTGGCAGACTACTTTGATATTGTAACAAAGTATACCCTTAGTTCATAATCAGGTTTTTGTTAAATGCTTAGCAACTATTGCAGTTTTAAGTGTCATATGAATTGCAAACAAAATTACTTTGCGTTAGAGTCTCTCTTAAAGTTACAAAGACGAACCATATGAGTAAAATGAGTGAGGTCAACACAGCCATGAATTACACAGAATAAAACTTCAATGAACTGGTCTTTCATTTTACAGTTGGAAAACCACAGCGAAAAAGGAGAATGCTTCGTGAAACTTGTAAAGAAACTGCAAGTAGCTCCCAACAACAAAGGCTTATCTCAAGTTAGACAGTTTTGGGTCAATCTCATGAAGTATTTATACGCTCTTGTCACTCAAGCTACATGATTATGTTACATACAATACACACTTTATTCTAGGTTAATATCAGGAAATCCACTAACTTTCAAGTGTTCCCAAAGCTAAATGCACATAAAGCTAGCGAAACATGTAGCCGCGCAAAAAATACGCTCACTGATTCCTCTCTTCTTTCAACAGTTATGTTTCATTCAGCCTAAAACAAAAATTTGATTATAAAATATTACTTATTATTATAATAAATAATTACTTCTACTAAAACAATGCAAACGAATAAACAATTTATTTTGGTACCGATAATATATTGATAACGGGACACACAGATATTAGACACCATAAATTATTATAATTATTAGTAAACTAAACTTTTACTATGGCTGTGCATCTAGAGTCGTTGCTCGAATAATCACAACTCGCTTTTTTGTCGTTATATCTGAAATAGAAGTATCAACTGTTATAAATTGGTTCTATTTTTATTCACCTTGCATCAACACATAGAAGACAGCTGCTGATTTCTAAACCCGCGTTGATTTTCCCAAGCCAACTTAGGGCTAAACTTATTGCAAAATCACAGCACGAAGAAATGCTATTTATCACTTGCTGACACTAGACAGGTTCACCGATTTTTCTAAATTACGACTTTGGATTAGCTGAGCCATAGCGCCGATTATCCACTGATAATCATAAAAATAATTCCTAGATGTGGGAGCTAGAATTCTTATGCACTTTTGTGCGCTGGTTTGCAGTCAGTTTTAAAAAAATGGCATCTACTTACATGACCATGTGCTAATTCAATGAGTAATTCAGTACCCCCTATGAGCTACATATTTTCAAAATTGACCACCTGTTGGTTTTATGTAACTCTGTATCTCTTACAGGACTTATATATATTCAAAGTTGAGCACTTATGGGTATTGTGCTCACTATCATAACTAGTTTATAGTATGCTCGCTGAACACAGTTATCAAATATTGTCACTTATTTTGACGAAAATTTTCGTAATCTCAGATTGTGCTGAAGACAAGATACAATATAGTAAATAACATTACAAGCAAACAAATACAAGTATTTTTCTTTCAAAATTTTTATGAAAGCTATGCACTGTTTTTATTTATTTATGAATTATGGATATGCAGTTATATATATTTTTTTTACAGAACGCGGTATTAGAGGGGGTATTACCGACTTGAAAGATAATTGCACATATTGCAACAATGAGGGTCTGACACATGGTCCATCAAGTGTGACCTCAAGTGGTGCTATTGATGGAGATTTTTATAACCTTCAGACCGATTCTTCCTTACAATCAGGGGAAACAGTTTGGCATCACAGAAAAGGTATTTTCTGTTAATTGGCAGTATCTTTTCAAGAAATTATCTATATCAGCAACTTGAAGTATTGTGCAGTTAGTATTATCATACAGGTTTCATACTGTATTTCTAACAAACATTGGCTTTAAATTTTCCAACAGGCATGAGTGACCTATCATTTGAATGTTTATTTCAGGCAAACAAGTTCATGCAGGAGCCTATCGACCTAAACTAGCAAACGGTTAGTCTCATAATATTTTTGTCGCAACTATAGCATAAAGTCTTGAAGGCTGAATGCACCGCTGTCATAAATTAAATAGTTTCTTTGGTGTACAAAGTCATTCTGTCGATGCCCATTTATGCTAGACCATTACCAACAGTTTCTGTCTAGTCATTTATGTTCTCTGGCACATCAACTTTAATGGCCCCAATATTTACTATGTGTACACTAGTACTTTATTTTGTTCTTTGCAGTCACAATTCCAGTTTACTCAAAACTCAATGGCAAGAAGAACTACACCAAAGTGGATTACTGCTATTTTTGTGAGAAGGCAATAAAATCTAAAATATCAAGACATTACAAAGGGATACACGGTGAGCAAAAAGCAGTAAAATCTGCCATGTTGAAGGCAGGAAAGGAAGTGGATGCAGAATTTGTGAAGATTCAAAACTTGGGAAACTTTAAACACAATGAAAAGGTAACTCTTTTTTGTACTTAAAATTAATTAATCAACTTTGGAAGTTATGTTTCCTTACTAGCCATAACACTTTTTCCAAGGCAGCAGAATCGCTTCCTGTCAAACTCAGTTTTTGAGTTGACTCTGAGACAACCTTCGTCGATTGCAAACACAAAAAATTAACTTAGTTCGCTTTTGATTCTGAAGCATGTAGGCGCATGTTTTTGGCATTTAACCTACAGAAATTCGTACTAAATTTGTCCTAACAGTGCATTGAATCCTAATAACAGAATGCAATGTAATAAAGTTAAAGAAAATTATCCAATTTAAAAATGGCGATAACAATGGTTTTATGCTAAACAAGATAAGCATTGAGCTATTCAAGAATTAGCCACCATAGGCATTTTTTTAAAGATGTCCGCATGTGCAGCTGTTCACTGTGAAAAAGTTTATTGTTGTGTTTCAGGTCTTATGCCAAGGAGAAGGAGTGTTGGTAGTAGTCAAACGTCCCCCAAAACAAGTACCGGCATACAACTACTTGCCTTGCACATACTGTTATGGCTTCTACTCGAAAATATCACTGCAAAAACACATAATGCACACATGTGTTGCCCGAGAACGAAATAAAGATAATGATGGTGGAAGAATGTTTAATGATTGCGAAGCATTTCTTAGTGCTTACTTGCAACCATCAAAAGCAGATGATGAAGCCATGGAGGAGGTTATGCAGGGTCTCAGTGAGACTAATGCACATCCAGGTACTGTTGCATTGAATGTACTTTATAACTTTTTTCCCAATTTTGCGCAAAGCATATGTAATGAAAATACCGATCTTATAGCTCACATTACAGAGTTGGAACTATGATGCTGAATAAGATACCCATCAGTTGTTTGTATTACCTTTGGATGAATTTTTTAAAACTACTTATTCACATTTGTTGCACTAAATTGTGTTAGCAATCAATAGGTAGAAGTGCGTAGCTTAAACAAAAATTATCAATCTACTAGCTTGCTCCAAAAATTGTAAAAAATAGTGTATTGCTCCGTAATGAGATTTTCGTTAACAACAAAATGTTTAACAAAAGCTGATATGTCTTCATTTCCATTTGACATGATGCATACAGTAGGTTGGTTGAACAGTTTTCACATGAATTGTCTGGCTGGGTTTAGTGTCTGCACTCATAGCTGGCCGTGGTTTGATTGCAAAAGTATGACTAAGAGTCAACTACACACACTATTTCTGACTATTGCATATTTAGGTTTGCTAAAAACCATCAAGAGTGACAGGCTTATCAGGGAATTTGGTAAAGGGCTACTCCTCAAACTGGGTGAGCGACAGCTTCAACGACCAGGAAGCAAAGACCTTAATAACATAAGGAACAAGATGAGAATTTTGGCTAGACTGTTGCTGCACGAAAAGGATGCCAACCAAGATATTGACTGTTACTTGACGCTGTTGTTGCCAAAGAACTTTGACTTTCTTCTAGCAGCGGCCAAAAAGCTTTCAACTGAAAATGAACAAATAGGTCTTCCGGTTGGCAGCTATATGAAGCAAGTTAACTTACAAATTATTTCTCACTCCATAAAGTCTGGTGAATACATCGATAGATTTAATGGTGAGAATTTTCGTTACCTGTTTGATTGCTACTGGAAAAATCATGTTACCGCAGTAGCCGGAAAAAGACAGCAGCTGAAGGCACTGAACAAACATCAAGAGCTACCACTTACCAGTGATTTGCGCAAACTGACAGAGTTTTTGAAAGCGTCCATCCTAAGTCATTGCGACAAAGACCTCACCCATTTAAGCAAACTTTGTCTAGCCTTTTTCATTCTATTCAACAAGCGGCGCCCCATGGAGGTAGCTGAAATTACCATAAGCGACTACCTTGCTGAATATCAGCGTAATAGCCATGACCATGAGGAGATCCTGGCATCTTTGGATGCAACAGAACAAGCAATATCTCAAAGGTACACCTATCTTAAATTACTTGCTGAGCAAAAAATTGGCTATTCATGGATTTTAGGAGGTGATACGCTTTTCAGCATCAATTAGCTACTTTTTATTAAAGAAGTCACAGCATCAAAGTGTAATGATAAAATGCATTTTCCATAATTTTGCAAGGTAATGCTATCATTAGTAAAGGGAGGTCAAAATTATGTGTTCAACTTCTGAGCCGTAATACCACCTGCTAATTTTGTAGAGGGTATAATACAAATAATAAAGATAAAAATAATCCAATATAAAAAACCATCACTTCTTAATGAGTTGCAACTGGATATTGTAGTTAGACATCTTTTTGATATTTTTGACAGAATGCGAGCAATAGAGGTACGTGGAAAAAGTACAAGAGGTTTGAGAAAAGTATTTGTCATCGTTCCGGACTTTTTGGTAGCTTCTCTGAAGAAGCTGGCTGCTGCAGACAAGACATACCTGTTCCAAAGGTAATCATCAATAATCGAGTCATTTGAAATTTCATCAAGTATTATGTTGTAAATCATTTTTCTCGGTATATAACACTCTTCATATAATTTACTTTTGTATAAACGTCAAAGCTTCATCTAGCTCATAGAAAATATTGTTAGACATATGAAGTGCCGCTTTTATACTAATTCTTATAATTTATCAACAATCATTAGAAATAGGTCAATTTATAAAGTATGTTTTGTTCAACACTGTGGGAAGATCATTTGAGATTAAACTGTTGCTGCTGAAGTGATTTGGTGGTATGCTTGTAATACTTTTTTACCAATGTTTTTTGTCTCGCTTACATAAACTTCTTGTTAATTTCAGTCCAAACTCAGAAATGCCAACTAATGAGACTGATGCAATGAAGGAAGTTGTAACCTTATGCCCAGATTTGGAAAGGCTTGACCTAATACATGCTCAAAAGATGAGGAAATACTTAGCGACGACGTGTCAGGTAAATGAAAAGCAGTTGAAATTTGGTCAAATCGTAAATTTTGCCATTTTTAACTAAACTGGTATTCTATATGCATTAGTAGCTGGTGTGGCAGTGTTGAAAAATGAAAGAAATTGATTTGGAAGTTGCACATTGGACATGTCAATGTTGTAAGAAAGCAGTTCCTTAGAAAGCTACTTCAATTTGTTCAAAGATTATGCAAACAAAATCGATTGTTCTTCATGAAATCCGAAAAAAATATGCTTCTGTCTGTGACTTGAACTAGTCCTTCATGGACCCATGCCGGCTCTTTTTATAAATATTTAACTTTTTATAGTTAATTGGCATCTTTTTTAAAATGTTTGGTATTTTGAACTTATATCATATTGCCGGTTTAGAAAGCTCAACAAGTTGTTTTACAGATTTTAGATATGAAAGAAAATGAACTGCGGCTTGTGGCAATCACATGGGCTATTCTGTCTATATTCACACGTCAATATATAGGCTGCAACAAAATTTAATTGAGAGATCGAAAATGGCCAAAATATTGTTAGCAGCTGAACAGGGAACCCTGAACAAGCAAAGGACTGCCACTGAAATGGACTTGATCAACATTGATGATCTCAAACTAACTGGTAAACAATAGTCTTGAAAATTTTCATCCGTTCAATTTGTATTTTGTCAACAAAATTGGCGCTGACAAATTGGCAGACTGTAAAGCATCCATTTTTTGATGCAGGTTTAATCTGATGATCATGATTGAGGTAGCTGATTGAAGTTGTAAAGCTTTTCATAATCTTCTAGTCAGTTATGTGGCTTTGTTGCTCATCTTAACTGAAAAGATAAATGTGTAATAAAGGAAACATGTATGGACATTGACAGCTAACTGATTGTTCACATTGTGTCATCAGACTAACTGTTTGCTCCTTCAGCTAACTAAAACTAAATTCAATTTCAATCTGAAGTTTTTATTTGTAATGCAAAGTGAGATACTACCCCAATTTTATCTGGATATCAATCAGTGTGGAATTGTTTCAGAGGAAAGTGATGATGGCAGTTCGGAAAGTGAAGCAACACCTTCAGCAAGCCACTTACCAACTACACTACAATCTACCAACTCAGCATCCATGGAAGGTACCAACTAGCAATTGCTGTCTTTGCTTTGTTAATAGATGTTAGCCGTTTTACTAAAAAAATCTCGGCCTGAATTGTCTCCGACATTCAAAAATTTACTGCTTACAAACCTATACCTTAAATTTATATGAATATATCTACAAACCACTGCATCGAACGCCCCTTTGTTATTTAGAAAGTCACTTTTGGACAATTCCATTGTTGGGATACTTGTATTTTTTACATTCTGTAACAATTGGTTTAATTTTTTAACTCTCCGTTTCATTAGCGATCAACTGCTATGCAATATTTTGAAATTTTGCAGAACTATCTACAGAATCAGACTCTGAGAGCCAAAGACCTGCTGAGGCAGTAATAATGCAATTGGATGAGAAGGACTCCAAAAGTAAGAGCCAGCAACAGTTAAAGTCAATTGGTTTTTTATGCAATTACCATTTGCATAACCAGCAAGATCTCCAGGCAATATAATTAAGAGCTAAATAGCCAACTTCTGCAATATGTAATATTAATTGGAAGCGTTTCAACACTGCCATGGCCATGAGTAACGCATGAATCCCAGTAAACTCTTGTTACTCAATTGTTTCCTTTGCAAGCTAATAAATCCTTTTCTCTGAACGCTGATAAGAACGTGTTTTAGTAAAAGTTCAAAAATACCGCCAATAAATAAAATAAAAGTGTATAATTTCCATGATTTATCAATTTTTGTTGGTACCCTCTGCAGCCCATGTTTTTGTTTATGCAGTCAAGAGAGTACGCTGGAGCTTGAAAGAGGAAAAACTTTTTGCCGACATATACACATATACATATACAATAGAGAGACAAAGTGACATATACATCAATAGAGAGACAATGTAACATTTACATCAATAGAGGGACAATGCCGGACAAGGAAACCATGAGCAGACTAAAAGAAGCCTTCCCTAGCCGCTCTATTCTAGTTTTACGAGCAAGAGCTAGGAATCTCAAGCTTAAGAAATGCAAATAGCTTTTTTACTTTCACTCAAACTTATAATGCTAAAATATTTTTGATAAGGTCAAAATATACATTTCTATCATACGTATTTTGAATAAGCATTTACTGTACACACTGCTTTATTGAACAATAAAACAAGCAAATGGTTATGCTTTGCATCCAGTTGCTACAAATGGATTAAAGGCCAGCGAGAAAATTTGTTGTAGCAATTTGGCAAACTTCCAGAATCTAATTTAATCATTAAGACCAAACACAAGTGTCACAATAGCGTATGGTAATTATAAAAAAGGCCGAAAATAGCTGCAAAATTGTACCTTGACACCAGAAAGGAAAATACCTTGATGCTTATAACTTTGCTAGGCAAACACTACTTTGCATGATTACGTATAAAGTCTAAAGTATACTAAAAATAACTGCAATTTTCTTTTGAATTACCACCAAAATTGAAAACATTGATATTTGGCAAGGCTTGGCAATAACAATTTCATTCAAGGTCTGAAAATCCTGAAACTGTTTAAAATGCATTACTCTTATATTTTCCAAAGTAGGAAAAGTAATTTCTGCTTTACTAGAGCAACCTAAGCTTCACATCATTCCATTATCCGATCATACCTTGGAGAGGTAACACATGAATCCAGTGTTATTCCTGAAGATCAAAACTTTGAAAAAAGCTCGATGTATTTGATGCAATAGAAAAATTATTTATATCTCCTAAATGGTTACAAAATTCGTCAAGCAGCATTTTATTTGAAATTTGCATTTTTCAGCCAATAGTATCTTGCGAAGGACGCAAATGGGCATTGTAATTTGTTCAAGTTACCCCATGACTTTAATGTTACGGAGACGAGTACAAAAATGAAGCTGTGGTGAAAAGCTTAAATTTTTTGTCATGCAGTTGGTATTCAGTTGCACCTACTAAACAATCAAGAGTATTTCTATTCTTAGCATTTGCGGTTTCTTCTACCAGCGGAACTAGGAAACGAAGCAATAGTGGGCTTTTGAAAATGGGTGGGCAACTTCAAAAAAATTAAATTCTGTACAGCTCTAGGGAGGCGATCTACTAGAGCAGGGGTGGGCAACCTTCTTTCCTTGTGGGCCAAGTCAACATCCTTCAAACTATCTGTAGGCCACACACAGCCAATGAAGTCACCATCTGAAAATCTTTTTGTCACATGAATTATTGCGGTTGCAACTAAGGCTGCATTGCAAACTTTGTAGGTGACCTTCACACAAAAAATGTGTGATAACATAACAATAACTGCTGTAATAAAATATTATAAAAAAATACGATATTTTAGTAACTATCCACTCCACAACTCAAGATCAATCTCAAGTGAGATGCTTGATGTTGTACCTCTCAGTCTAATTTATCAACGTCTGGAGTTAAGTTAATGCTGCTTGCTGCATGTTCTACTTTTAGTGAGCAACCAATGAATTGTGAAGAGGAATTTCAAATGCTTAGAAACTTGCATGATGAGATTACCGGCTTAAATAGCAAGTGCTGTAAAAGGACAAATTCAAAATCCTACCTAAACTAGATTTTCATGAGAGGTTAGTGTGCCACGTATTTTTAGCTGGTGGGCCACTTTTGGCCCATGGGTCGTACGTTGCCCACTGTTGTATTACAGTATAATGGTAAGAGTATGTGGCAAGACAAGAACAAGTGTAAAAAACAATGAGAACGTCACAGAAACCTTATGCCCTAGATAGCAGTGTAACCAATAACACATACAGGAAGTAAATTAGACGAATAACAATACAGGGTTAAAAAAAATAACGAATACAATAATGATGCAAGAGATTAAAGGTAGTGAGCGTCCAGGAACGAAGGGGCAGGGTTAATGGTATCGGTATCCTGTCCCATCTCCTGCCAAGTCTTTGGGCTTTCTATAACCTGTTGTCTACCTTTCTTTAGGTCTGGAGGCAGATAAGTCCTGAACTTGGCCTTTTGAGGCCCCGCAGCCATGTTGCGCCAGCCCAGTAGGTCACCGTATTAGCCCTATAAGGTGCTCAGTACTGCATTGTCATTACTGACCAGTTCGGTGCTGGTAACAGGGATGATCAATCGCATGTCGATAACTTGTTTAGCACAAGAGGGAGTTTCTGTGCCCCGGAGACAGGTTTTATTCATGCAAGTGCCTGTAGAAATTAGTTTCTAAAGCTTTGTTAAAAAAATTTATCACAGTATTTGATAATTCCTGTTGAACTGAGACCTATATTAAATAGGTGTAGTACCGGCTGCGGATTGATGGCAACGCTGTGCATTTCCGTTACAATATATACAATCTAACTATGTTCATGAAAAATTAATTTTGGAGATTATATTCAACAATGGTTTATACAGTTAATTAATTTGCTGTATGACTATTGATCTACGTCTATGTTGGTTAAGTTGCATATAGTGAAAATAAAAAAAGATGGAGATCGATTTTGGTTCGAAAGGCATGTGCTTTACAAACCTCTCAAACTGTTTCAAAACAGTTCAGACTATTTTAAAATAGTTCGTACTGTTTCTAAAGCGTTCATACGGTTTGTAATTTTCTAAATCATCTGAATCATTTCTAAACCGTCTGAATTATTTGCAAAACAACTATAAACTTTGAAAAATTTACGATTGCTAGACAGGAAATACAGTTTTATCGCATGAAACCACGCAACTGTATAGGTCGACAATTTATTTATTATAGTCAGTAAGCTCGTTTTAAAAAGGTCATTTTACTACAATTACTAAATTATTTTCAATGTGGAAGACGCTTTGCAAACCGCCTAGACTATTTCAAAAATGTTCATACGCATAGAAAACAAAAGCATTAGTTAGACGCTATTAGCCACAATACAAATCTAATGCAAATCTTTTGTGGAAGAAAGATGGTATCAGTTTCTGCAGTGATGTGTCTACAATGAGTATTGTAGTGGATTTAGGGGGCTGAAAATCACTAGCTGAGGTTGGTAGCGTACTGCCACCAGTTGTTAGTTTTACCTGTTACAACAACAGGGTCGGTGATGTACCGAATGAATGCAAGACAGAGTATTTCTACTCTACAACCAGTTGTGAGCCTTTGGCTCAGACGCTTATCTCAATGTTGTTGAGTCCATATGCCTTTATTCCTCCAGAATAAACGAGTTAGTAAAAGTCCCAGTTACAACTGACAAACATGAGCAAAATTCTGCCTTTTATAGACAGTGCACAGGAGTAACTATCCAATCACAGAGTAACAATACAATATATGCCAATGAAAGTGATTATATAAATACATGACAAATAGGGTAATCAGAAAGGACTTAAAGAGAATAGGTGCCCCGTAATAGTAGGTGGAGTCATAGGCTCATGCACCAATCATAGCTAGTCTCTGGGTCCTTGGTCTTTCTAGCTTTAGTCCATCATGTTATGGAAGGGTTAAGGGTGGATATCTTCGGTAGATGGCTCTCAGTTCCTCCCAGGTTACTTTTAGGTTCTCAGGCTCCACTGACTCACTTCCTGCTGGCCCAGTGAGGTCGGTATAGGTGTATACAGGGTCGGTATGGACATAGATATAGTTATAGTCCATTCGGTTTGGTAGTTACTAGTTATTCCGGTCATCTAATGGCTATTATAGTGATGCCAGAATATGGTGCTATGTGCGCGCAGAGAGTATGTACACTAAAATCCACCCCAGTATTAAACGAGTCTCATTCTCTTATACCCCACCTACTAATGGCATGTAGCTTTCAAAGCTATATATTGTGGTTTTTAGTTTAGCCCAGCATAGCATAGTAGCCTCTATTCTGTTATAGCTTCATTTGTAGGCTATATTCTTTGTATGAGCCCGTATGAGCAAAGAATAATCAAATCCTTTGGTAGGTAGGATAAGTACATGTAAATCGGGTGTAAATCATTGGGCAGTAAGTAAAAGCATAATAATGTCTTGAGACAATTGACACTTTAACTAGTTCATCATACTAGTTACGGGCTAGTTACCCATTGTGACGGCAGTTAGTTAGTGTAGTTGATTCGAAAATTAGCTGACTCCTAGTTTAGATATCCTACCCTATACAGTCTTTGGTGAAGCGAAAGGGGAGTTGTTAAATCAAAGATGGCGGGGATTTATGCTCTTTCTGAAGTTAGTTTTATAGTTGATCCACCGACATTAACTCTATGAAGGGCACGGGTGGCTGGGTTAGTAAGTATATATAGGGTTAGTAGTACATATATATAATTTCTGATTATTTATGCCTGTTGGGATTGTCTGCTCGATTTAAAAACCGGAAATCCCCAGGCACCTGCGATGAAGGGGTGTGTCCTGTGTTGGCGTGACTTGTCGCTCTACTGGAAAAGGTCGTTTAAATGTGAGTTCAATTCATCTACAATACTGAGTAATTCATGATCATGATGATGATGCACTCTTTAGCATGGAAATTATTTAGAGATTTTCCTTGAAATTGAAAGTTCTGGTAAATTGATGTTGCCAAAGTAACATCAACCATAATTTTTATTGCAATTTAAATTTATTCGTAATGACTTTTTTGGTCTCTAAATGACCTGTTAAGTTGGACTGGCAATAATAATAATAATGATAATAATAATAATAATAATAATAATAATAATAATAATAATAATAATAATAATAATAAATAATTATAATAATAATATTATTTTATATTGTTATTTATTAATTAAGTATTATTATATATTATTATTATATTGATTATATATATATTAAATATTTATTATTATTATTAATTAAGTTAATTAACAACAGCTATTATTATTATTATTATTATTATTATTAATTAAGTTAATTAACAACAGCTATTATTATTATTATTATTATTATTATTATTATTATTATTATTATTATTATTATTATTATTATTATTATTATTACAACAATGCACAACGAACAACTATAATAATAATTATAATAATAATGTAGTATTTACTATTAATTATTTATAATAAGTTATTATAACAATAATAGTAATAATAATATGTATAATATCGTTATTGTTAGATGAAGGGTTTGAAGAGACACAAGGAAAACACGTCTACTCACCATCCACTAGCAACTCAATGAGACCGCTCTTCAGCTCTTCTCCAATTAGCCCAAGTTCCCGTAACCGTGTGTGTTTACCCATATTCCTTGTTAAGCCAATGCCGATAGAACCTATGTTATTGTTAGGGACGTCAATACGAACAATTGTCGCTACACAACATTACCTACCATTAACCAGTTCTATGCTTACACTCTAACGCAACTCATTCTATGCATTTATTATTATTATTTTCTGTACACACAAGTATATATGTTAGACACGTGCAATCATTCATGCGATACTCTAACTACCACCTACTATGTTTCATTGGCACACTCTAGCCAATTGTTTGTGCGAGGTGTGGCCTCCTTTGTGTACCAATTTTATGTTACATAATTATATGTATAAATATGGATGTCAAAGGTAATAAAATCAGAGCAACTGTGAGCCTCAGATGATTGTTTACTACTACTCAGACTATAGTCAGTAGCGCAAACAAGAGCACAGAATACAGACTACAGCTTGTACTACCGACCATCAGTGCAGTAAGGAACTTGGTAGAAAGCAATCGGTCAATTCGATCCTTGCTGCGTATTCTCGCTAGTCGATGTACGGTGCCAAGCATTTCTAACTCACCCGATAGTCGGCACAGACAAGTCGACCCTTGTTGCACCGACTGACTACCAAAAGGGCCGAACAGCCACTTCCAGTTACATTTGTGATTGTGGGGAGTTGTGCAGGTGTACGCACTACCGCAACAACCAAAATCCTGTACATTATAACCTTGAACTTCCTATAACACACAAACTCGTTATCCAACATGCCCCCCCCTTTGATAAACCCAGTGAGCGATCAAGCTGACATCATACCATGGAACCAATTACCGTTGCGTGCGATCAAGCCTAACTAATCGTGGTTAGCTGAAGCACTAGCCTTAAATCATATGTCAAGCCTAAATACCAGGGATGAAAATCAGCCTCACACCATACATACCTAGGATAAATACCTGTAACAGATAACATACCTTATTAATACTTTACCCCCATACCAAGTGTCCCTTGTTACCTCATCAAAACCACAGCTCTCTAAACCATTAGCAACTTCCACCAGATCGTCCTCTGGACTCTCTGCACCTCCAACACCCTGTCGAACCACATTCCTCAACTCCAACTCAACCCCAAGGGCTTCACCGTCAATTCCTCTATCCCCTGGAGCAGTCGACCCCGACTGCTCTGTACTCCACTTCCTATCGGGTCAACCAGAGCAATTCTCTGCCCAGTATCTTCCCTTTGAAGTCTCGTACCAGGGTCAACCTCCTTGGTATCTTCCCTAACCGCATCCTTTTTCTACCTTGACACTGGTGTTGCCACCGGTCACCCTTTCTACCTCTTCTACCTCGTGCACCCAACTGGCACTGCTCTGAGAGCCCGAGGGGGTCTTGGACTCCTCCCTCTATGTGCTAGAGCCTTCCGCACTAGGTGCGGGCACTGCTTTCACAGTGGAACTCGACGGGGTGTTACACACCACCGACGATGGGGCTTTGCTACCAGCCCCAGATCTCAACTGCCTCATTTTGGCCATAGCCTGCCTGATCACCAAGGTACACTCCTGCTCTTCCTCGAGCTCCTTCACACCCTGCTCATACCTTTGCATCGCTATGCGATACATCCTTTCAGCCTCTCTCTTTTCAGCCTCAAGACGCGCACGTCTACTAGCATAGTCCTCATCACCCAAAACACCTTCACTCACCAAGAACTCAGACAATCTGCTACCAAACGCCTCGCTCTCACCCTGTACCTGTCTACCTTTCACCACACTGCTGTACCCCCTAGCACCAGCTGTAGTGCACCCTGAAGTTGCTCTAGCTTTCACAGTTGTACCAGCAGAAGCTTTTTGCACCATCTGCATTGGTGAGACATTGCCGCCACCACTAGATATGGGCGTTCCCATTTGCTCCACTGTATCCTTTATAACAGCAGTACCTTTGCATTCCCATACACCTTGCATACACTCGCCTTCAACTCGTAACTCATTACCGTTTGTTAACAGTTTGAGTTTTCTGATATCCTCAATACCTAACAGGTTCACAGAGGACCCTTTTACAACATAAACTGACGACACTATAGATCTTGGAAAGTCATTAATGCAAACATTTGACTTCCCGCTAACATTCAGCCTGGAACCATCAACCCCAATAAGATCGTTAACAGGGCTACTTAATCTCAAATTCAGAAACCTGCCAGTATCCTCAGTTACCACTGACACTTCAGCTCCAGTGTCTAATACAAACTCCACCTCTTTACCATTTACTTTGACAAAGCGTTTGATGCTACATTTCCTGCTACCAGTATCGCCAACCACATTGTTCACAAATCTCACTTTACGTGGAGAACCTTCATTACCACTACTATCCCTGTGCTGTGACCTGATATTGTCACCTTCCCACCTATTGTTGTAATCCCTAGAGGTATGGCCTCTCAGATCACACCGGAAACACCTTTCATCCGGGCAATGACGGACTTGATGTCCCCTCCTACCACACTGGAAACAGTTGTCCCCGCCAATTGGGGAGCTAAACCTTCCAGGCCTTCTACCCGATGTAGGTGAACCTCGAGGTGATCGAGGAGAGTACCTACTATCTGGGCTACGACATCCATGGGACGTCGCCTCATACCTAGGAAAATGCCTGCTATCCAGGCTACGGCGTGCATAGGACGTCGTTTTGTACCTAGGAGAATACCTGCCCTCCGGGCTGCGGTGTCTATAAGACTCCCCACCATACCTATTCTTATAATGCCTATCTCCCTTATGGTCATGATACCCTCTATACTCGCTACTCCTCTCCCCTGGGCTGCGGCTTCTATGGCCACGGGAGTAGGAGCCCTTTTTCACACTACCATCTCCAGATCTAGTGCTCTCCCTTGAACGGTATGTAACTTTGTTATCCACCTCCTCCCGTGGACTTCCCTGTCTATACTTAGCTACCTCATATACCGAACGGCCAGTCCTAGAGGCATTCAGAATTTCTTCTGAAGCAATAGCCAACTGCCTGGCTGCCAACTTAGTACCTAAATCTCTCCAGCTAAGCATAGTCTCTTGCATAAGCAATTTACGCACAGATGAATCCCTTAAACCATTAACAGCTAAAGCAACGGAAAAGCGTTGCCTCAACTCATCATTGTTATGCCCAAAATCCATTTCCCTGCTTAATTTCTCCACTCTGAGTAAATATTCCCTTTCATCTTCCCCACAAGCCTGTGACACTGTCACGAACCTCATTGTCTTAACATAGACACTTTCACTACGGTCGTAGTGACCTTTTAATAAATCTACTGCCCTATCAAACCCATCATCAGTTTGGTCATTTAAATCAAATCCCAGTGACTGCAATATCCCTATACCATCACTACCTATAGCACTTAATAAGGCTAGTAGTTTAGTTCTACCTCTAAACACATCTAAAACAACCTCATCCCCCTCAATTTCCACCTTCTCGGTACCCAAAGTCAAAGCTGCTACCTCAGCAGACACCATATACTGAGTCAACCAATTGTTGAATTCCTCAGAAACATTGCTACCCGCTAACCTTAGCTTCGGAAATGACGATAAGTCGAGTCTCCTATTCATCCCTGATATAATTATTCCACACAGTAAACACCCAACAATATCTGTATGATTGTATCAATACAGTAGCACCTCTCCACCACAGTAATAGCCAATGTACAGCACAACAATAGTAATAATAATTCACAATATCCCATAAGATATCCACTGTTCCCTTATCCACCAATGCACAATTAAACACAACACAATAATATTCCACAATATCACGTAATAACTCCACTGTACCCTTATCCCGGTAAATAATCAACAACAACGCCACAAATAAATACTTAACACCACGTATAAACACTGTACCTTTATTCCGGTAAATAATTAACAACAACACCAAATCACCACTTCACCAAAAATAATTAACACTGCACCAATATCCCTATAAACACCTAAACACCGAACACGGATAGCTCATACAACTCTGAAACACCCAACATCTCTACACACACCTCTATCACCGCACACACCACGGAGGACCCACGTGGCCCTAGCACCTCCACACCCCTCTCTTTTAGTGCCCACACGGCACCAAAAGTCTCTCACACACCTCTCTTGTACCAATAAATAATTCCAATAACACACAAAATAACAATATCACCAAGTTCTATGCCGACTGCGCCATGTTAGATGAAGGGTTTGAAGAGACACAAGGAAAACACGTCTACTCACCATCCACTAGCAACTCAAGAAGACCGCTATTCAGCTCTTCTCCAATTAGCTTAAGTTCCCGTAACCGTGTGTGTTTACCCGTATTCCTTGTTAAGCCAATGCCAATAGAACCTATGTTATAACCTTGAACTTCCGATAACACACAAACTCGTTATCCAACAGTTATAACAAACAAAGTATTATTATTTATTATTTAATGATTTTGCTTTGAAAGAAAACAGTACTACTGGAAAGACTAACTAACTAGTTAGTATCTATGTAGTAATAGTAGTAAGTAATATTGTAAAGGATTTGTGTGAGCTTATTTGTTCACGACCTTCACCGGACCACTGTCTACTAAAGCCTTCCTATACTATTGAGTGCTAGGGCAAATGGTAGCGAGCCGACTAGCCTCAGGCACTAACAACTCCGTATTGTGGCTTTACTAACCGTAGTATAACTCAGCTCACAACCGGCACTTAATCAATTAATTAGTCAATCCCTCTCAACACGGGATAATTCCTCTAACAATACCGGGATCTGTTACACGATATAATTAGATCCTGCGTCCAACCAATTCTGCTGACTAAACACGTGCATAAATTCAGCAATTGATAACTTTCACTAGCGTTAACTCAGCACTTTACCTTTCAAGCGAATGATGCAGAACTTGTAACAATTACAAAGAGTGTAGTTATTCTCTAAGTGAATTAATTATTAACAAGTGTTTTCTACTTCGCAAGTGTTCGGCATAAGGAGAGTTGTAGTTGATAACAATAAATATATTCTCGAGCAAGATACAAAACTTACAAACAGTGAGAGATGTTTCGAAGCATTATTGACAATCCTGGCACGTTAGACAACGACTTACAATATATTCCAGTTACTGATTGCGAGGAACACAAAGTTATACCACGTTACACAGTTCTACTCTTAACACAACTACTCCAGAGCTCTGAAGGCTTGGGCGATTTACACCAGTATTTATATAAAAGGCATGCAGTTGAAAATACACAAATGCAATTGGTTAATAACAATATAATATGATTGGCTATTTCGAAACAAGGTTAACATGTGTAATAGAAATCAATAGATCCAATGCGCCTGCCTAAACGATCACGCAGCTAATAGTTTCATGAGGTCAGTCACTAGAACATTCCTTAGCTCGAGGTTCCTCCTAGGCTTGGCTAAAATGTCTCCATCGTCGATGGTCCACAGGCCGGTCCTTGTTGCTAGACGACTGGATACATCAGCTTCATCAGGTAAGGCAGGGCAACTCCTGGCGTATCTGTCCTCTCGCACTTGCTCGAATAAATCCATCACAATATATACTGTTATTATCACCACTGTGTCTGACTATTCACTTGATTGATGTTATTACTTATTTGTTACTATTTCTTATTATTACGCCACTGCTGCCACTACCACTACTAACACAACATTTTTGTGACTCATGCATCCACAGTGGCGACTACTAATTGATCGTAATAATAATAATATTACTTTCTACTATTATTAATTATAATTATTTTTATAATTACTATTAGGATTTGTCGCAACTTTATATACATGCATGCATGTATACATACACACACGCACGCACTCACACAAACATTTCGTGTAATTGCAATCTGTTTATAGAGTTTAAGTTTGTCCTCATGTGCAAGAGAGAAAACTGTAGAGAATGGTTTTGTAAGTTTTTATTAAAATTCATACTGATGTGCTTAAAAGAGAGCTGCAGCCAGTTTATATACACACTAGCGCCCTGATTACATAATAGTTGTGGTCTTAAAAACATGGAATAAACATTCTGGCCAAATGCAAAAAGGCGTATGATAAATAACTGTTGTTGAAGTTAATAATGATAATGGTATACAATATTCTGAAATCGATCCTGGCAATCATATATATAACCTTAAACATGCATTTTCTTTGCTTACTAAATTGATTATGGCGATTGGGAGATAGTTACTGTAAAGTTTTAAACTGGGTACAAATGGAATCATTCTTTTCATTTCCTGTACAATGCATGCCGTGATAATTGTTATGACTAAACATGTCTACCTGTTCTATCTCCATCCACTCTTCTCTACTTCATCCAATGCTCATCCCGCTCTTTCCCAGCCACAATAATTTTCTTCCCATCTACCTTGCTCCACCGATGCCCTGTTCCGCCCACTGTACCCTTCCTGTCTTACCTGTTACCTCTTGTGGTGGAATTTCATGACTACTACCACAGCGCAAGGTCCCCCTGACAACTGTTGAGTGTCAGGCAAGCCTAAATAGAGCCTGGCACAGCCAGAACATAAGCAAGTCAGCCGGTAGAAACCCTACCGGCCCTGCAGCATTCACTGCCTGCCCTGCAGCATTCACTGCCTGCCCTGCAGAGGTACCACCGGCCCTGCAGCACACCCTGCCGGCCCTGCAGCATGTACTACCGGCCCTGCAGTGCCATTACCATACCTATACCGGGTCGGTGAGCAAAGAACTACTATAGCCTGAGAACCGAAATTAATACCAAAGGTGCAGGAGCCCGACTTTGCAACATAGCTGTCCTCAAACAAGACCAAAGCCAAGGACCACAAGCCATAAGGACCAAGAACCAGAGCTACTCATCGCACCACCATGAGTAAGCAAGATTGACTGAGAAGCTCCGCCCCCTACTTCTGGGCGCCTGGCACATTTAACTCTATATTAACCAATGACTGTATCGTATATTTATATCTCATGATCTGATTAGTGTAAACACTTCCTGCCACTACTGATTTGTTGCCCCTTGTTTGGGCATATGTTTTAATCATGTTCTGCCTATAAAAGGCAGAACATTTCACTAGACTCTTTGTATTGTATTGGAATTCTACCTGTGCTTAAGCCAAGTAGCATGATACATTTACCCTTATTATACATTGCTGGTTATGCTGTGTAATAAAGTATGGTTTACTCAACAAGTCATTGAGTTGTACGTTTGAGCCGTGGGCTCCGGGAACAGTTGTGGAGTTGGCATACTCCTCTGTTGGAAGTTGACCTCTAGAGTGAGGCGTTGTTGGTGGATGTTTGGTCGGCCCCCCAAAATCCACTACACTCTTTCCCCCACTCATTTGATAGAAAACACAGAAAGACAGTTTACCAGCACATGTTTTATTGAGCTTCATGTTGAAAACTATTTATTAATATTTTTGTATCAATGGCTGCAGTCACTACTGGGACAACTAACTTGCAACGACAAAAAGTTATGAAAGAATGTTGCAATCTTTGCATGAGGGAAAAAAATTGTGTGAGTAATAAACCAACTCAAAATTGGACAGGTGGGTGGGGGGGGGGGGGGGGGAGGGGATGTCATACTTTCTTGCATTTGCTTTTACTGAAAAATATGATCATGCTAACTATTATTGAAAATATTACAGCACCGCTTTAATCTGCCTAGTTACGTTTAACTCTCTTTGATGTTTTCTTTTGGATAATTAGAGAATAAACAACCTAAGATGGACATGCTTCCATTTGGATTTCTTGGTCTTTTATCAGGTTTGAATTTGATGGATTTTGAAATGTGGCCGATATTTAACGACTTTAGCTGCAGAAACTTTAATTTGAATCAGCAACTTTTCCAAGTATTATCCTGATTAATCCTTACCTTTCTAAAAATGGGTGTACGATTAGTCACAACAAAGACTCTTTTTTGCTGTGCACTTGCTAAACTTTGCTGGAACTCCCCTGGTGCACTAGATATCCTGATAAGTATCAGCCTTCAGGGCTACGTAAGACGGTTATTTTGATTGACTTGTTGCTAAGAGCTTTCAGCAGAGGCCATTCTTTTATGAAATCCTGAGAAAATGTTTGTTCATCTCTGTTCCTGAGTTGAGACTCACCCATAAACTATTACCCTATTTGTCTATCTAATAAGTAAAATAGTCCATCCAGTATAATGCCTGTGTCACCTTCTCAATGATCTACCGAGCCTCAAAATGTTTTAAACTGGTTGGTAAATTTTTTTTTGTCTTATACTGTTGGGTATTGCATGTAATGTAGTGTTATGGAGTGGCGAGTAGGTTTGATCTACAGATCCTGTTTTAAACGGCTAAAAAATACTAACAAAGTTGGCTGGCCCACCGACTAGTTTCACTAGCAGCCAGATGCAGCAGCTTTTACCGTAAATCTGCTTAAGCGGGTAACCTGTGCTAAAAATTGTCAATAAAAACCAAAGTCAACAATTTCCTCGATCAACCATTGATAAAGATCATCATCCTTCAAGTGAACTAACTGTTTCTTAGACTCGATGTGGTTTTGGTGTTATGTACCAAAAACTCATTTCCTCTTGCACAGCTCTCCAGGCTGCTGTAAAGCAGGTGACCTTTTTCAGTCGAGTATTCCTAGTATGATCTATGTCACAACAGAACTCACTTTTTTCATCAGGTCATTCAGTCAAGCATTAAGTAACGAGCAAATGTACAAAGCACACTCTTTGTACAATAGTTACCAGTGTCAAAGTGCAACAACCTGACCAGATATTTTAAATGGCGTTGGATTGATTGGATTTTGTTGAATAAGTCTGATGTAATCCCTTTCTAGGATGCAAAGGTATAGTAAGTACCTAGATGCATGCTTTACACACAAAGCATATATGGTGCAGGTCAAACACCTCCACTATTGTGTCTGCCAAATGCTTCAAAGATAATACATTACATTTAGACAATCTTTGCCAAATGCTTCAAAGATAATACATTACATTTAGACTATCTTTGCCAAATGCTTCAAAGATAATACATTACATTTAGACTCTCTTTGCCAAATGCTTCAAAAATAATACATTACATTTAGACTATCTTTGCCAAATGCTTCAAAGATAATACATTACATTTAGACTATCTTTGCCAAATGCTTCAAAGATAATACATTACATTTAGACTATCTTTGCCAAATGCTTCAAAGATAATACATTACATTTAGACTATCTTTGATGCTATGTTTTCGAAATAGGTTGTTGTATAATCACTAATTACATGTTCTGTTACATGTTCTGTTACATGTTCTGTTACATGTTCTGTTACATGTTCTGTTACATGTTCATGTTACATGTTCATGTTACATGTTCTGTATGGTGTATAATAGTATAGAAGAGAATGTGAAGAATATTTAGCAATTCCAATTTATAAGTTTATTTTACTTTTAGAAGTGCTGTAGCCAGCAGAACCTGGAATCATCACTATGGGGGTTCCTGAGGGCTCCTCAACGTCAGCTAATGCTGAGGAGACACAGCTAGTCCTCTATGTGAATGGAACACGTGTAAGCTATAAATAGTCTCCTATCACTGTTGCGTAGCGTACAGTGTTGTATGTGCTCCTGTAGTAGAGGGATACCAAATCATTCTACAGTATAAACCGCATGTGCCACAGCTGTTGGCTTACAAACCAAATTGCTTACGTTCAACTTTTTTATCTAAGTAATCGGTGTGATAAAATACTAGGGCTCACAAAATCAAACAGGTTTTTTCTAAAAAGTCAAGTTTCAATAATTAATTGACTATTATCCAATAGATGTTTCGCTATAAACAGCAATCTGTTCAATTCTCTATATTTGTCAGAAATATGTATTAGTTAAGGATTAAACTACAGAAGTCTACTCTGGCATGATTACTTTTGGTGTACGTTTGGCTATAGTAAACCTAGTAACCACCAGAGGAAAGTTGTATGACCAGAAATTTGATATAATTAGAAAATGTTCCTAATAAAATGAAAACTGTTATGAATAATAATTAGTAAATATATAAAAGTTTTATTACATAAATAACTGATAATATTTAACCTCTATACATACTTCTCACTTGATTTGTTTTGTGAAATAATTTCAATAACAGTCATTCCTCAATTTGATTATACATAATATTATAATTATTATTTATTACACAACAATATGCTACTGTAGCATTTAGTTACAATAATCTTGTTAAATCGCAACATAAATAATTCTTTGTTATTAACGATTTATTGTTTTATTTAGTATCGAGGAAACAAAGCTACTAACGGATACATATCACAATTAATAAAATCAGGTCCATAAAAATGCCCGATAAAAGTTGTTTTACGGTTTTTTTTTCATTCACTTGGGTATATCATACGGTTTGCTCTGTTTTGCTTAAAAGTTTTATGGAGATGAAAAATTTAGTCTGGAAATAAAACACATGTTGTTGGAGTATGTACTTCAATTGCATTGATAAGTTATACAAGTCTGATTACATCAATTCAGTGTACGCCGGGACACGCCTGCTTATTTGGTATCTCCCCTCCAGGGTCACTAAATAACATGTGGACTAGTTTATTGCTGCCTTGTACTGATTAGCTACTTGATGGATTGATTGTATTAGCAATCACATTTCAGTACTAAGTTGTGTGTGGTTGACAGGGAGAGTCAGTGCTAAGTTGTGTGTGGTTGACAGGGAGAGTCAGTGTTAAGTTGTGTGTGGTTGACAGGGAGAGTCAGTGCTAAGTTGTGTGTGGTTGACAGGGAGAGTCGGTGCTAAGTTGTGTGTGGTTGACAGGGAGAGTCAGTGCTAAGTTGTGTGTGGTTGACAGGGAGAGTCAGTGCTAAGTTGTGTGTGGTTGACAGGTAGAGTCAGCGCTAAGTTGTGTGTGGTTGACAGGGAGAGTCAGTGCTAAGTTGTGTGTGGTTGACAGGTAGAGTCAGTGCTAAGTTGTGTGTGGTTGACAGGGGAGTCAGTGCTAAGTTGTGTGTGGTTGACAGGGAGAGTCAGTGCTAAGTTTTGTGTCTTGTTGACAGGGAAAGTCAGTGCTAAGTTGTGTGTGGTTGACAGGGAGAGTCAGTGCTAAGTTGTGTGTGGTTGACAGGGAGAGTCAGTGCTAAGTTGTGTGTGGTTGACAGGGAAAGTCAGTGCTAAGTTGTGTGTGGTTGACAGGGAAAGTCGATGCTAAGTTGTGTGTGGTTGACAGGGAGAGTCAGTGCTAAGTTGTGTGTAGTTGACAGGGAGAGTCAGTGCTAAGTTGTGTGTGGTTGACAGGGAAAGTCAGTGCTAAGTTGTGTGTGGTTGACAGGGAAAGTCAGTGCTAAGTTGTGTGTGGTTGACAGGGATAGTCGGTGCCAAGTTGTGTGTGGTTGACAGGGAGAGTCAGTGCTAAGTTGTGTGTGGTTGACAGGGAAAGTCAGTGCTAAGTTGTGTGTGGTTGACAGGGAAAGTCAGTGCTAAGTTGTGTGTGATTGACCGGGAGAGTCAGTGCTAAGTTTTGTGTCTTGTTGACAGGGAAAGTCAGTGCTAAGTTGTGTGTGGTTGACAGGGAGAGTCGGTGCTAAGTTGTGTGTGGTTGACAGGGAGAGTCAGTGCTAAGTTTTGTGTCTTGTTGACAGGGAAAGTCAGTGCTAAGTTTTGTGTCTTGTTGACAGGGAAAGTCAGTGCTAAGTTGTGTGTGGTTGACAGGGAGAGTCAGTGCTAAGTTGTGTGTGGTTGACAGGGAGAGTCAGTGCTAAGTTGTGTGTGGTTGACAGGGAGAGTCAGTGCTAAGTTGTATGTGGTTGACAGGGAGAGTCAGTGCTAAGTTGTGTGTGGTTGACAGGGAGAGTCGGTGCTAAGTTGTGTGTGGTTGACAGGGAGAGTCAGTGCTAAGTTGTGTGTGGTTGACAGGGAGAGTCAGTGCTAAGTTGTGTGTGGTTGACAGGGAGAGTCGGTGCTAAGTTGTGTGTGTTGACAGGGAGAGTCAGTGCTAAGTTGTGTGTGGTTGGCAGGTAGAGTCAGTGCTAAGTTGTGTGTGGTTGACAGGGAGAGTCAGTGTTAAGTTGTGTGTGGTTGACAGGGAGAGTCAGTGCTAAGTTGTGTGTGGTTAACGGGGAGAGCAATCTGTCTGTCTGTCTCATACAAGGATCTGTTCTGCCTCGGAGTCAGCCTCCGGTGGTTGTGTATAGTATCCCTCATCAAACCCTGGTTTTGTGTTTGAACTAGTAGTATTAGTAGTATTATTAAAACCTTCCCATCTGCTTTAGTATTCTATTACCTTCGTCTTCCTCTACCTCCACCGCCACTTCACTGCTCTCCACATTGCCCCTTTGCCTGCCCCGATCTTTCCCCGTCGCACTACTCTTATCATTTTTCTGTCTATTTTTACCCCTGCCCTGTTTCACCCTGACCTCCTCTCTTTCCCACTGCAGTCACTATTGCAACAACTAGTTTGCATAATAGAAGAAAATAATCAAGTATTAGCATAACTGTTTTTTTTTAGATTTGTCTACCCATACATCTTTGAAGAAATTATAGACAAGTCTTTGGTCCTGTAACAACTGGCAAACATAAATCCTGATACATCTAAGTGGTCCAACAGACTGTTTGTACTGCATTTTTTACTTCTGTCAGTGTAGAGATATAGGCTTGGACAAAAATACATATTTACAGACAGAAACATGTTTTTCACTTTTTTGCATTGTAATGAATTTCCGTGACCAATTAGTTTGTTGAATCCACCTCTACCCCCTGTATCCACCCCTGTTGACCCTCCCCTTGTCCTACACTTTTTTCCTTCTCTCCCTAACCACCCTCATCCCCATGGAAATGACCCAGTAAGTCCCCCCCCCCCGTATAGCTGACCTAGTAGTTGACCCCTTTTCCCATGGTCCCCCACCCGACCTCACCCTGTTAGAACTCCTCAGTCCAGACATCCCCCTTTGCTCCTCTTTCTCCAAATTACAGCTTCCCAGAGCAACTTCGAACCCTCCTTTCCCCTTCCAAAACAATAGTGACAATTGAGAGCATAAATGGCCAAGTTGTCTCCCCCGAGAGTGCAACTCCCTAAGACGTAGAAGAACGGACAATACCGAAACCCAACTTACAGGGAGAGATGTACTCAAGGAGTCTGTGGATGTGAAACCTGTACAAGCCTGCGCTGTGATGAAAGATGTTTTGGGCACCAATACAGCTGCTTATGATGGACCAATGGGGAATTTAACTACCCCGTAACCTTATAAATAGAGAGAGAAGCAAATATTATTATGATCAATAGATTGTTAGCTGTGTTATTGAATGTACCTCATTCTGTAATTTTTTGTATATTTTGTACGCATTACACATATATACATGTATATACGTTATCATCGCCTGCTCTGTCTGGCCAATTGCCGTGGTTGTATCTGGTAGTCGGTTGGTATGTTGGTTAGGTCAAGTCAAGGTTGGGTCAAGGTCAAGTTATATAAAACGGCTTTCCATTCACCTAGGAGCAAATAGTTGTCATTCACTCTAATAACAACTCGTTTCCCACTGTACAGCGCAACCGTTCATAAGTATACGGCTGAAATAGCGAGAGGATAACACTGAATTTTCTCTAAAAATATAGGTTTCAGTTGTGCTCATACCATTCCCTGTTTATGTCAAGTTTTGTTTGGCCACTCTGCTATATGTTCGCTTGTCATTACCAGGGAGAATTAGTGTACATAAAAAGGAGTAAGCAATGGAAACATCACATATATAGCAGCTGAATGGCCATAGGTGAGAGATCCATGTCTGGTTGGTCCAGCGCACAAGTACCACTCATTGGCAAAACTCCTTTGGCCATGTCGAGTTGGTATAATGATTAAAGTGTATGGCCACTGGGCCAGATGGTGTTCCTTTATGTTAGTATGATGTACAAGTATTTTATACGATATTACAGAAATGTGTAGAGAATGCTGAACCAGAAGACACTCTACTACAATATTTAAGGGATAAATGCAACCTGCGAGGTACAAAACTGGGCTGTGCAGAAGGTGGATGTGGGGCATGTACAGTTATGGTCTCCGCATACAACAAACAGGAAGACAAAGTCTTGTATCTTTTATCAACTCTGTGCATAATAATACACTTTGTACTCGTCATGCATTTACCAACTAACTGTTGGGTGTTCTATCGTGCTATACATGCCATGACTTGCCATATACATATGTACGTAATACACAGTACAAATTGCAATCTACCTTGACCTTCAACTGACATCAGACACTATTCAGTGAATGCATGTTTAGCACCTCTGGTGGCTATGCATGGAATGGCTATTACTACAGTAGAAGGAATTGGAAGTACAAAGACCAGACTTCATGCTGTACAGGAGAGGTTGGCCCAGTCACATGGTTCACAGTGTGGTTTCTGTACACCTGGTATAGTTATGTCTATGTACACTTTGCTTAGAAACTTTCCTCAGCCTACCCAGCAACAGATGGAGAAGGCTTTTGAAGGTTAGTTACCTTATAGCTTAGTTGCCTGGGTTATTGTTTTTTTTTAGCAAACAGTCTGAAATACCGGAGTTCCTGATTTTTTTTGGGAAAGATAAGTTTATTTTGTAAAATGAAAACCCTTGAGAATTCTCCCACCGAACAACAACTAGAAGTGATAGTTGTAAGTCGTAGTAAGTAACTAGTAGTAAGTAACCAGTAGTAAGTAACCAGTAGTAAGTAACTAGTAGTAAGTAACCAGTAGTAAGTAACCAGTAGTAAGTAACCAGTAGTAAGTAACCAGTAGTAAGTAACCAGTAGTAAGTAACCAGTAGTAAGTAACTGGTAGTAAGTAACTGGTAGTAAGTAACTGGTAGTAAGTAACCAGTAGTAAGTAACTAGTAGTAAGTAACTAGTAGTAAGTAACCAGTAGTAAGTAACTAGTAGTAAGTAACTAGTAGTAAGTAACCAGTAGTAAGTAACTAGTAGTAAGTAACCAGTAGTAAGTAACCAGTAGTGAGTAACCAGTAGTGAGTAACCAGTAGTAAGTAACTAGTAGTAAGTTACCGGTAGTAAGTAACCAGTAGTAAGTAACCAGGAGTAAGTAACCAGTAGTAAGTAACCAGTAGTAAGTAACTAGTAGTAAGTAACTAGTAGTAAGTGGCTGGTAGTAAGTAACCAGTAGTAAGTAACCAGTAGTAAGTAACTAGTAGTAAGTAACCAGTAGTAAGTAACTAGTAGTAAGTAACCAGTAGTAAGTAACCAGTAGTAAGTAACCAGTAGTAAGTAACTAGTAGTAAGTAACCAGTAGTAAGTAACCAGTCGTAAGTAACCAGTAGTAAGTAACTAGTAGTAAGTTACCGGTAGTAAGTAACCAGTAGTAAGTAACCAGTAGTAAGTAACCAGTAGTAAGTTACCGGTAGTAAGTAACCAGTAGTAAGTAACTAGTAGTGAGTAACCAGTAGTAAGTAACTAGTAGTAAGTAACTAGTAGTAAGTTACCGGTAGTAAGTAACCAGTAGTAAGTAACTAGTAGTGAGTAACCAGTAGTAAGTAACTAGTAGTAAGTAACTAGTAGTAAGTTACCGGTAGTAAGTAACTAGTAGTAAGTAACTAGTAGTAAGTTACCGGTAGTAAGTAACCAGTAGTAAGTAACTAGTAGTAAGTAACCAGTAGTAAGTAACCAGTAGTAAGTAACTAGTAGTAAGTAACTAGTAGTAAGTGGCTGGTAGTAAGTAACCAGTAGTAAGTAACCAGTAGTAAGTAACTAGTAGTAAGTAACCAGTAGTAAGTAACTAGTAGTAAGTAACCAGTAGTAAGTAACCAGTAGTAAGTAACCAGTACTAAGTAACTAGTAGTAAGTAACCAGTAGTAAGTAACCAGTAGTAAGTAACCAGTAGTAAGTAACCAGTAGTAAGTAACCGGTAGTAAGTAACCGGTAGTAAGTAACCGGTAGTAAGTAACTAGTAGTAAGCAACCAGTAGTAAGTAACCAGTAGTAAGTAACCAGTAGTAAGTAACCAGTAGTAAGTAACCAGTAGTGAGTAACCAGTAGTAAGTAACTAGTAGTAAGTAACCAGTAGTGAGTAACTAGTAGTGAGTAACCAGTAGTGAGTAACCAGTAGTGAGTAACCAGTAGTGAGTAACCAGTAGTGAGTAACCAGTAGTGAGTAACCAGTAGTGAGTAACCAGTAGTGAGTAACCAGTAGTGAGTAACCAGTAGTGAGTAACCAGTAGTAAGTAACCAGTAGTAAGTAACCAGTAGTAAGTAACCAGTAGTAAGTAACCAGTAGTAAGTAACCAGTAGTAAGTAACTAGTAGTAAGTAACTGGTAGTAAGTAACTGGTAGTAAGTAACCGGTAGTAAGTAACCAGTAGTAAGTAACTAGTAGTAAGTAACCAGTAGTGAGTAACCAGTAGTGAGTAACCAGTAGTGAGTAACCAGTAGTGAGTAACCAGTAGTGAGTAACCAGTAGTAAGTAGCCAGTAGTAAGTAACCAGTAGTAAGTAACCAGTAGTAAGTAACCAGTAGTAAGTAACCAGTAGTAAGTAACCAGTAGTAAGTAACCAGTAGTAAGTAACCAGTAGTAAGTAACCGGTAGTAAGTAACTGGTAGTAAGTAACTGGTAGTAAGTAACTGGTAGTAAGTAACCAGTAGTAAGTAACCAGTAGTAACCAGTAGTAAGTAACTAGTAGTAAGTAACTAGTAGTAAGTAACCAGTAGTAAGTAACCAGTAGTAAGTAACCAGTAGTAAGTAACCAGTAGTAAGTAACCAGGAGTAAGTAACCAGTAGTAAGTAACCAGTAGTAAGTAACCAGTAGTAAGTAACCAGTAGTAAGTAACCGGTAGTAAGTAACTGGTAGTAAGTAACCAGTAGTAAGTAACCAGTAGTAAGTAACTAGTAGTAAGCAACCAGGAGTGAGTAACCAGTAGTGAGTAACCAGTAGTGAGTAACTAGTAGTAAGTAACTAGTAGTAAGTAACCAGTAGTAAGTAACCAGTAGTAAGTAACCAGTAGTAAGTAACCAGTAGTAAGTAACCAGTAGTAAGTAACCAGTAGTAAGTAACCAGTAGTAAGTAACCAGTAGTAAGTAACCAGTAGTAAGTAACCAGTAGTAAGTAACCAGTAGTAAGTAACCAGTAGTAAGTAACCAGTAGTAAGCAACCAGGAGTGAGTAACCAGTAGTGAGTAACCAGTAGTGAGTAACTAGTAGTAAGTAACTAGTAGTAAGTAACTAGTAGTAAGTAACCAGTAGTAAGTAACCAGTAGTAAGTAACTAGTAGTAAGTAGCCAGTAGTAAGTAACCAGTAGTGAGTACCCAGTAGTGAGTAACCAGTAGTGAGTAACCAGTAGTGAGTAACCAGTAGTGAGTAACCAGTAGTGAGTAACCAGTAGTGAGTAACCAGTAGTGAGTAACCAGTAGTGAGTAACCAGTAGTGAGTAACCAGTAGTGAGTAACCAGTAGTGAGTAACCAGTAGTGAGTAACCAGTAGTGAGTAACCAGTAGTGAGTAACCAGTAGTGAGTAACCAGTAGTGAGTAACCAGTAGTGAGTAACCAGTAGTGAGTAACCAGTAGTGAGTAACCAGTAGTGAGTAACCAGTAGTGAGTAACCAGTAGTGAGTAACCAGTAGTGAGTAACCAGTAGTGAGTAACCAGTAGTGAGTAACCAGTAGTGAGTAACCAGTAGTGAGTAACCAGTAGTGAGTAACCAGTAGTGAGTAACCAGTAGTGAGTAACCAGTAGTGAGTAACCAGTAGTGAGTAACCAGTAGTGAGTAACCAGTAGTGAGTAACCAGTAGTGAGTAACCAGTAGTGAGTAACCAGTAGTAAGTAACTAGTAGTAAGTAACCAGTAGTAAGTAACCAGTAGCCAGTAGTGAGTAACCAGTAGTAAGTAACCAGTAGTAAGTAACCAGTAGTAAGTAGCCAGTAGTGAGTAACCAGTAGTGAGTTACTGGTAGTAACTAGTATTATAGCAGTGAAAGCCGGCAGCAGTAATAATTAGTATCAGCAGTAGTAGTGGTATGTTGTTGTTTTGTTTGCGGCAATAACGAGCATCTGATTTCATGTCCGCTCGGCATGATATTGTCTCACCACTTCTATGCTGTTGCAGGTTTACCTTTTAATCTATCCGTCATTGTTTCACCTCATTTCTTATTTGTAGGAAACCTGTGCCGATGTACTGGATACCGACCAATTCTAGAAGGATTCAAGTCTTTCTCTGCTGCACCGTGTGCCATGGGAGAGAAGTGTTGTAAGAACTCAGGAGGCGGGTGTGCTGGTGAGCAGATGTCAAGTGGAGAGGAGAGATCGAGTGCTGCACCAACATATGATTCCACACAAGAACCAATATTTCCTCCAGAGCTCAAAGTAACACCCATATTATACTTGTACAATCCTTCATAGATAGGACCGTCATAGGTATTCTTTTGTAATATGTACATAACTGTTATATAATGATTTGTAGCTGAGAGACTTTGGTAAAGAATGCAAGCATTACAGAGGAGAAAGAATAGAGTGGTACAGACCTACGGAGTTGGAGAGTTTACTAAAACTGAAAAAGAAGTATCCATCTGCTAGATTAGTGTGTGGTAACACTGAAGTAGGTGAGTGAGTGCTCCATTAGTTGATACTCATTAGTATATTACATATAGCTAACTAGTTACTTAGTTGTACTGTTTGTAGAAGTGGGTACGATAAGGGCTAGTATATAACGTATAGTCACAGTTTGCGGTTGCACCATTTGCAGGAGTAGAGGTGAAATTCAAGAACCAGTTATATCCAGTTATCGTAGCTCCAACTCATGTACCACAACTGAGCAATATAGGTATACGAGAAGATGGTGTCTCTTTTGGTGCATCTGTATCTCTGATGAAGCTAGAACTGACCCTCCGTGAACAGATCAACTCTGTACCTGAATACGAGAGCAGAGTCTATAGAGAGATAGTAGAGATGTTGAGATGGTTTGCTGGACATCAGATCAGGAATGTCTCTGTATGTTCAGCAATATTTACTACAACCAGAATATTATACTGTTTGTCTGTCGGGGTTTCCCAATAAAATTGTTTTTTTTTTCAATTCATATAGCAAATCATAAAACACTTTCGGTTTTAAGTTTAAAAATAGACGTCAAACATTCAAGATGACATCATCGCTTTTTTTTAATGTTGTCTGGAGTTGAACGTAAGTTGAACATATCATGTGTGTAATATCTGGTTGTCATACATTCCTTGCAAGCCTCTGTCAAGCTTCACAGGGAGTCGTCTAATTGATACTCTTGTTTCAGTATGGATGCATGGCGTCTACGCTAAACCAGTGCACATAAATAAGTGTACTACAGTTGACTCAAACAACCGAAGTCATGTAAACTCTCTATGGCTGCTATACGACACTGGGGTTTCTTTCGAAATTACGCTCTCGTACAATGGCCGGAAGGTTGGGCCCGTTGGGTTTTGTGCAGTCTAGGGCCTAGTCAGTTTGTGAGGTTTTGTGGCGCTGCACTAGCAAACCCCCCACCGTCTAGGCAAAAACCTTAGTGTACTGAGAGTTGTCCTCTTCTTTTTCACAATAATTTGGAAAAAATTGTGTTATAAGATGTAAAATAAGAATCAAGATGAAATCTAACAAGAGTATGGATAGATGCCATGATTGACAGGTGTCTGTGACACAGATGTCTGTGACACCAATTATGCAGCATCATAAAGTTTACAAATTGCTTGACCTCCAATTTTTAAATCTCGATCATTTAACTTTTTGGGCAGATCTGTACTACAACAAAACCTATTTTCGGCAGGAAACACTGTAGTGACCTATTCACCAGAACAAACTTGATAAAACAAGATAACTTTCTTCACATCTCTTTGAGTTGAGACCTAATTATTGTAAAAAAGAAGAGGACAACTCTCAGCACACTGTGGCTTTTTCCTAGAATAGGTTTTATGCTACTGTGTATGACATCTAACCAGCTGTGAAAAGTCTAATTTCAAACTTGGCACTTGCGTATGTTTTAAGAGGGCTAACAAGCATTTATGATATAAGACCCAGGCCTTAGAAATGTCAAAGTTCTGTTAAACCAAACTATGAAACTAGCCGTACATGTCTGGTGTATGTTGTGGCGTCGACCTGGCCATACGTCTCTATTGTATGTTGTGTCATTGACCTGGCCGTACGTCTCTATTGTATGTTGTGGCGTCGACCTGGCCATACGTGTCTAGTGTGTGCTGTTGCATCTACCTGGCCATATGTGTCTAGTGTATGTTGTGGCATCTACCTGGCCATACGTGTCTAGTGTATGTTGTGGCATCGACCTGGCCATACGTGTCTAGTGTATGTTGTGGCATCGACCTGGCCATACGTGTCTAGTGTGTGCTGTTGCATCTACCTGGCTATACGTGTCTAGTGTATGTTGTGGCATCGACCTGGCCATACGTGTCTAGTGTGTGCTGTTGCATCTACCTGGCCATACGTGTCTAGTGTATGTTGTGGCATCGACCTGGCCATACGTGTCTAGTGTGTGCTGTTGCATCTACCTGGCCATACGTGTCTAGTGTATGTTGTGGCATCGACCTGGCCATACGTGTCTAGTGTGTGCTGTTGCATCTACCTGGCCATATGTGTCTAGTGTATGTTGTTGCATCTACCTGGCCATACGTGTCTAGTGTATGTTGTGGCATCGACCTGGCCATACGTGTCTAGTGTGTGCTGTTGCATCTACCTGGCCATACGTGTCTAGTGTATGTTGTGGCATCGACCTGGCCATACGTGTCTAGTGTGTGCTGTTGCATCTACCTGGCTATACGTGTCTAGTGTATGTTGTGGCATCGACCTGGCCATACGTGTCTAGTGTGTGCTGTTGCATCTACCTGGCCATACGTGTCTAGTGTATGTTGTGGCATCGACCTGGCCATACGTGTCTAGTGTATGTTGTTGCATCGACCATACTTGTAGTATACTGTACTCTGTGATATGAATGGATTGTTGGTTAGAAGTATATTTAACACTCGATCTGATTGGATAATAGTTTGTTGTCATTTTTGTATATTTTAGTCTTTAGCTGGTAACTTGATGACAGCGAGTCCAATATCTGATCTAAATCCACTCTATCTGGCAGCAGGGGTCAAGGTTGAGGTGATGTCAGCAGGTAAGATCAACAATATTGTGTCATAAACATGCGTACTGTCAGTGACATTATTATCCAGCTTAACTAAAGTTTCCACAGCAGAAGCAAATTGTATAGGTGCTCATAATTTAATGTCGAAGAGATCATTGTATGCTGACGTGTTGGAGAGCTCAGGTAGTTTGACCTTCTCTTGTAGAGAGAGGTGTGAGGGAGATAAAACTAGATGATAAGTTCTTCATCAGTTATAGAAAGATTGCGGTTGAAGAAGATGAGATTTTGTACAGTATACATATACCTAAGACTAGCAAGGTATGCAACCGTATACTATGTATAATATACTATGTATAATATACTATGTATAACATACTATGTATAAGTATACACATACCTAAGACTAGCAAGGTATGTAATTGTATACTATGTATAAGTATACACATACCTAAGACTAGCAAGGTATGTAATTGTATATTATGTATAAGTATACACATACCTAAGACTAGCAAAGTATGTAATTGTATACTATGTATAAGTATACACATACCTAAGACTAGCAAGGTATGTAATTGTATACTATGTATAAGTATACACATACCTAAGACTAGCAAGGTATGTAATTGTATACTATGTATAAGTATACACATACCTAAGACTAGCAAGGTATGTAATTGTATATTATGTATAAGTATACACATACCTAAGACTAGCAAGGTATGTAATTGTATACTATGTATAAGTATACACATACCTAAGACTAGCAAGGTATGTAATTGTATACTATGTATAAGTATATACTATGTACAAATATATACTATGTATAACGTACTATGTATAAGTATATACTATGTATAACATACTATGTATAACATACTATGTATAATATACTATATATAGGTATGTTATACCGTGTGCATTGTCCTTTGCCATAAGCTGCTCTATCATGTGCTTAGATGGAGTTCTTTGGGGGATACAAACAGGCTCATAGAAAGGAAGATGATATTGCTATCGTTAATGCTGGGATGAGAGTCTGTTTTGATGAAACTGGCAGCAAGGTGAGGCTTCATTTGTATCTGTAGGAATATATATGATATCTTATTGGGGTGGAGGTAGAGTGGGGTGGAGGTAGAGTGGGGTGGGGGTAGAGTGAGGTGGAGGTAGAGTGGAGGTGGAAGTAGAGTGAGGTGGAGGTAGAGTGAGGTGGAGGTAGAGTGAGGTGGAGGTAGAGTGAGGTGGAGGTAGAGTGAGGTGGAGGTAGAGTGGGGTGGGGGTAGAGTGAGGTGGAGGTAGAGTGGAGGTGGAGGTAGAGTGAGGTGGAGGTAGAGTGGAGGTGGAGGTAGAGTGAGGTGGAGGTAGAGTGAGGTGGAGGTAGAGTGAGGTGGAGGTAGAGTGAGGTGGAGGTAGAGTGAGGTGGAGGTAGAGTGGGGTGGAGGTAGAGTGGGGTGGAGGTAGAGTGAGGTGGAGGTAGAGTGAGGTGGAGGTAGAGTGAGGTGGAGGTAGAGTGAGGTGGAGGTAGAGTGAGGTGGAGGTAGAGTGAGGTGGAGGTAGAGTGAGGTGGAGGTAGAGTGAGGTGGAGGTAGAGTGAGGTGGAGGTAGAGTGAGGTGGAGGTAGAGTGGGGTGGAGATAGAGTGAGGTGGAGGTAGAGTGAGGTGGAGGTAGAGTGGGGGTGGAGGTAGAGTGAGGTGGAGGTAGAGTGGGGGTGGAGGTAGAGTGAGGTGGAGGTAGAGTGGGGTGGAGGTAGAGTGAGGTGGAGGTAGAGTGGGGGTGGAGGTAGAGTGAGGTGGAGGTAGAGTGGGGGTGGAGGTAGAGTGAGGTGGAGGTAGAGTAGGGGTGGAGGTAGAGTGGGGTGGAGGTAGAGTGGGGTGGAGGTAGAGTGAGGTGGAGGTAGAGTGAGGTGGAGGTAGAGTGAGGTGGAGGTAGAGTGAGGTGGAGGTAGAGTGGGGGTGGAGGTAGAGTGAGGTGGAGGTAGAGTGAGGTGGAGGTAGAGTGAGGTGGAGGTAGAGTGAGGTGGAGGTAGAGTGGGGTGGAGGTAGAGTGGGGGTGGAGGTAGAGTGGGGGTGGAGGTAGAGTGAGGTGAAGGTAGAGTGGGGGTGGAGGTAGAGTGAGGTGGAGGTAGAGTAGGGGTGGAGGTAGAGTGGGGTGGAGGTAGAGTGAGGTGGAGGTAGAGTGGGGGTGGAGGTAGAGTGGGGGTGGAGGTAGAGTGGGGGTGGAGGTAGAGTGAGGTGAAGGTAGAGTGGGGGTGGAGGTAGAGTAGGGGTGGAGGTAGAGTGAGGTGGAGGTAGAGTGAGGTGGAGGTAGAGTGAGGTGGAGGTAGAGTGGGGTGGAGGTAGAGTGGGGGTGGAGGTAGAGTGGGGGTGGAGGTAGAGTGAGGTGAAGGTAGAGTGGGGGTGGAGGTAGAGTGAGGTGGAGGTAGAGTAGGGGTGGAGGTAGAGTAGGGGTGGAGGTAGAGTGGGGTGGAGGTAGAGTGAGGTGGAGGTAGAGTGGGGTGGAGGTAGAGCAAGGGGTGGAGGTAGAGTGGGGTGGAGGTAGAGTGTGGTGGAGGTAGAGTGAGGTGGAGGTAGAGTGAGGTGGAGGTAGAGTGGAGGTGGAGGTAGAGTAGGGGTGGAGGTAGAGTAGGGGTGGAGGTAGAGTGAGGTGGAGGTAGAGTGTGGTGGAGGTAGAGTGAGGGTGGAGGTAGAGTGAGGTGGAGGTAGAGTGGGGGTGGAGGTAGAGTGAGGTGGAGGTAGAGAGGGGTGGAGGTAGAGTGAGGTGGAGGTAGAGTGGGGGTGGAGGTAGAGTGAGGTGGAGGTAGAGTGTGGTGGAGGTAGAGTGAGGTGGAGGTAGAGTGGGGGTGGAGGTAGAGTGTGGTGGAGGTAGAGTGAGGTGGAGGTAGAGTGGGGTGGAGGTAGAGTGAGGTGGAGGTAGAGTAGGGGTGGAGGTAGAGTAGGGGTGGAGGTAGAGTGGGGTGGAGGTAGAGTGAGGTGGAGGTAGAGTGAGGTGGAGGTAGAGTGAGGTGGAGGTAGAGTGAGGTGGAGGTAGAGTGAGGTGGAGGTAGAGTGAGGTGGAGGTAGAGTGGGGTGGAGGTAGAGTGAGGTGGAGGTAGAGTAGGGGTGGAGGTAGAGTAGGGGTGGAGGTAGAGTGTGGTGGAGGTAGAGTGAGGTGGAGGTAGAGTGGGGGTGGAGGTAGAGTGTGGTGGAGGTAGAGTGAGGTGGAGGTAGAGTGGGGTGGAGGTAGAGTGAGGTGGAGGTAGAGTAGGGGTGGAGGTAGAGTAGGGGTGGAGGTAGAGTGGGGTGGAGGTAGAGTGAGGTGGAGGTAGAGTGAGGTGGAGGTAGAGTGAGGTGGAGGTAGAGTGAGGTGGAGGTAGAGTGAGGTGGAGGTAGAGTGGGGTGGAGGTAGAGTGAGGTGGAGGTAGAGTAGGGGTGGAGGTAGAGTAGGGGTGGAGGTAGAGTGGGGTGGAGGTAGAGTGAGGTGGAGGTAGAGTGAGGTGGAGGTAGAGTGAGGTGGAGGTAGAGTGAGGTGGAGGTAGAGTGAGGTGGAGGTAGAGTGAGGTGGAGGTAGAGTGAGGTGGAGGTAGAGTGAGGTGGAGGTAGAGAGGGGTGGAGGTAGAGTGAGGTGGAGGTAGAGTGAGGTGGAGGTAGAGTGGGGGTGGAGGTAGAGTGGGGGTGGAGGTAGAGTGAGGTGGAGGTAGAGTGTGGTGGAGGTAGAGTGAGGTGGAGGTAGAGTGGGGGTGGAGGTAGAGTGTGGTGGAGGTAGAGTGAGGTGGAGGTAGAGTGGGGTGGAGGTAGAGTGGGTTGGAGGTAGAGTGAGGTGGAGGTAGAGTGGGGGTGGAGGTAGAGTGTGGTGGAGGTAGAGTGAGGTGGAGGTAGAGTGGGGTGGAGGTAGAGTGAGGTGGAGGTAGAGTGAGGTGGAGGTAGAGTGAGGTGGAGGTAGAGTGAGGTGGAGGTAGAGTGGGGTGGAGGTAGAGTGGGGTGGAGGTAGAGTAAGGTGGAGGTAGAGTGAGGTGGAGGTAGAGTGGGGGTGGAGGTAGAGTGAGGGGTGGAGGTAGTTTGTATTGCTGGTGTTTACTAAATGTATGTAACATATACTATGTGTATGTTATATATACTATGTGTATGTTATATATATTTCACGTACGCTCTATGCACACTATATACTATTTAGGTAAAAGAAATGTCACTTGCGTATGGAGGAATGGCACCAATCACTAAAACTTGTGTGAAAACATCGCAGGCTCTTATTGGAATGTAAGATTTAGATAGAGACTTTCCTTACTGTCAATCCCACAACATTAAAATTTTTCAAGTCTTTTTCCACAGCAGTTTTATTTACGTTCTCCTAATCGCCAGTTTGGTTGCGTATGACAGGAAGTGGGATGATCAGCTGTTAGAAGAGGCAATACGTTGTCTGAAGGAAGATTTACCGTTAGATGAAAGCGCACCTGGTGGTATGATTGCCTATAGGAGAACTTTAACTATTAGTTTCTTCTACAAGTTCTATCTGACAGTGAAACAGGCATTGGTGAGTATTGCTTATATACAGTATAACCTCTATTTATGTATGTGTATCTATGTGTATATGGGTGTAGGACAGACAACTCCCACTGATTGCACACCTACTTATACTGGTACATCACATTATTTAGACTTCAGGAGATGTAAGTGAAGTAGACATCAGTGCTACAAGACCTCTAGAGAGAGGAGTTACTAAAGGCGCCCAGATTTACCAAGAAGATACAGAAAGTGTGGGAGAGTGTTGGAAGGCTGTACCTCATAAGTCTGCTCAGCTGCAATGTACTGGAGAGGCCCAATATGTGGATGACTTGCCCACATATAGAGGTAACTTGTGTACTGGGCTAGTCTATCTGTAGACGCGTTTCTTTTTGTGGAGAGTGGGCCAAAGGGTTGCATAGCGTGAATATCTATTATTGTTTATCATATAATGCAGCTGTAGACTGGGAATGTAGTCATGCACTGACATACATACTTTATATCTACTGCTAAACTATGTATATATATTGTATCTATTTAGATGAGTTATACATGTCCCTAGTTACTAGTACAGTAGCTCATGGGAAGATAACTTCTATTGATGCATCTGAAGCCTTGCTTTGTCCTGGAGTGAAGGACTTCCTCTCTGCCAAGGACGTCCCAGGAACTAATGTCTATGGACTTTGTGGGGACGAGGCCATCTTTGCTTCTGAAGAGGTAGGAATGTCAGCTGTAGATCACACCTACCTGCACTATATCGGCTTTTACTTCGCAACCCCATAAACACTACTGTGTATCTGTCAGGTGACCTGTATAGGGCAAGTGATTGGTGCAATAGTCGCTGATACACAGAGACATGCACAGACTGCCGCCAAGAAGGTCAAGGTCAAGTATGAGGAGCTTCCAGCTCTTCTCACTATAGAGGTAGGAATCATTTAATGAATTTTTGTCGTTGGTTTTCCCCCACATTCCTTACATTTGTTCCCATCTTCCTTGGCCACCTTACACTTTGCTCTCACAATATTTGTTTTAATGAGTTTTTTTTGTTATCTCCCCCTCCCTCTTTTGCTTCCTCTCTGCCTTCATAAGCTTCCTTTATCGGGATTTGTCTCTCCCCTCTGTTCCATCCTTTCCTCTTCCTCCCCTTTTCCTTCTCCCCTCTTTCAACCCTCTTCCTCCCCGTCGTCCCTCTCCCTCCCCTCTGTCAGCCCCTCACCCTCCCCTCTGTCTGCCCCTCACCCTCCCCTCTGTCTGCCCCTCACCCTCCCCTCTGTCTGCCCCTCTCCCTCCCCTCTGTCTGCCCCTCACCCTCCCCTCTGTCTGCCCCTCACCCCAGTACAATGTCAATTAATGATTGACGAACATTGCTCACACTGATGTCGTCGTCTTCTCTCTGCTCAGGATGCTGTCGCTGCCAAATCGTTTTTCAATGATCGTCCAAGGAGACTGTGTAATGGAGATGTGGATAAAGCATTCTCTCAGGTGGAGACAATTATATCTGGTGAAGTAAGAATGGGTGGTCAGGAGCATTTCTATTTGGAGACTCATGTGAGTTATATTTGGTGTACAACTCTATGTATCCACTAGTAACCATATGTATATAACTCTATGTATCCACTAGTAACTATCTATGTATAACTCTGTGTATCCACTAGTAACCATCTATGTATAACTCTATGTATCCACTAGTAACCATCTATGTATAACTCTATGTATCCACTAGTAACCATCTATGTATAACTCTTTGTATCCACTAGTAACCATCTATGTATAACTCTATGTATCCACTAGGTAACCATTTATGTATAACTCTATGTATCCACTAGTAACTATCTATGTATAACTTTATGGATCCACTAGTAACCATCTATGTATAATTCTATGTATCCACTAGTACACATCTATGTATAACTCTATGTATCCACTAGTAACCATCTATGTATAACTCTATGTATCCAGTAGTAACCAACTGTGTACAACTCTATGTATGCACTAGTAACCAACTGTGTATAACTCTATGTATCCAGTAGTAACCAACTGTGTATAACTCTATGAATCCACTGCTTTGGTTTACTCAGGCTACTCTTTGCATTCCAAAAGAAGGCGGAGAGATGGAGATATTCTGTTCTACCCAGAATCCCGCATTGGCGCAGCTCTCAGCAAGTTCAGCTCTTGATGTCCCCTCCAACAAGATAGTTGTGAGGGTGAAGAGAATGGGTAAGTGGACATAACTGCCTTTTAAATAAACAGTCAACTTCAATAAGTGGAGGCAATTGCCTACCTAGTAGTCACCTCCCGTAGGTGGAGATAACTACCTACGTAATAGTCACCTTTGGTAAGTGGAAACAACTACCTACCTAATAGTCACCTCTGGTAAGTGGAGACAACTACTTATGTAGTGATCACCTCTGCCTCTGGTGAGTGAAGACAACTACGTACTCAGTACTAAGTAATCAGTTTTGGTAAGTGAAGACAACTACCTACTTAGTACTCAGTGTTCAGTTTGGTAAGTGGAGATAATTACCTACTTAGTACTAAGTGGAGACAACTACCTGCTTAGTAAGTAATGAAAAAAATGAGAGACATAAATCCTACGTTGCTTTGCAGTGTTTATGAGAGTTATCTCTCCTTGCTTTGCAGTGTTTATTGCTGACGGCCTTCATTTGTTTTTGTCCCTTTAAGTAAAACTTTAACATTCCTTGATCTATTTATGAGAGTTATCTCTCCTTGCTTTGACAATATATTGTACAACTTTTGTGTTCTATGGAGGTTGACATGTATCATTGGCACTGGCCTACAGCAGGAAATTTGGTGAGTTTTGGACCACTTTTCGGAAATTTATGTTGTGTTTTGTTGTTGTGGTTTGGAGGGTAAGTCATGGTTTGACAACTCTGTCCTCGCGTGCTGGCCTGCTGGCTCAAAAATAATTTGGGCAGCATTCCACCAAGAAATTACCAAAAAGCAAACTTGTTGGGCTGTCAATACTGACCTTTTTTTTATCCCAATCAGATGATTGAAATAAAAAGAGAAGCAGCAACAGCATGTTTCCAAAATTTTCGCTTGCAAATGACGCTTCACGCAAAATTTCTTGTGATAACCTGGGTCTCCTAACTAGCAAGTCTTAGTTTACGGGGTCAACAAAGGGTACTCATCTCAGCTTTAACATTGTGGGTAATTCGCAACAGCCCGCGGTAAATGTTGTGAGGATACACAAGAGGGGCTCCAAGAGTTTGCTGAAAAAAGTGAAGACGATCCGACCTTTAGCTACTTATTGTGCTGACCGAGCGCTCTCGTTGATCAGTTGTAAAGCAGTAAAATAAAATCAAAAAATGACTTACCTTCCAAACACGAACAACAAAACAGAAATTTCCAAAAAGTGGCTCAAAACCCACCAAATTTTCTGCAGTAGGCCTGTGGCCATTGGTCGTATGTATATGATATATTATATAACTCTTGTGTTGTATGTGAGGTAGGCATATGCCATTGGTTGTATGTATATAATATGTTATATAACTCTTGTGTTGTATGTGAGGTAGGCATATGCCATTGGTTGTATGTATATTATATATTATATAACTCTTGTGTTGTATGTGAGATAGACATATGTCATTGGTTGTTTGTATATTATATATTATATAACTCTTGTGTTGTATGTGAGATAGACATATGTCATTGGTTGTATGTATATTATATATTATATAACTCTTGTGTTGTATGTGAGGTAGACATATGTCATTGGTTGTATGTATATAATATGTTATATAACTCTTGTGTTGTATGTGAGGTAGACATATGTCATTGGTTGTATGTATATGATATCTGTAGGTGGTGGATTTGGAGGGAAGGAGAACAGAGCTAATGTGCTAATGCTGCCGGTAGTTGTTGCTGCCAACAAGTGAGTGCTATTTATTGTATTATATTGTAGGTATATTATATTTTATTTAATGATACATTGTGCTGTGTACATGCAAATGTACATGTACTGTGTGTATGAAATATGATAGACTATTTTGTAGATGTATAACAAGTTGTATTGTAGACACAGGGTGCCAGTGAGGTGTATGTTAGACAGAGATGAAGATATGGCAATCACTGGAGGTAGACATCCATTTCTTGGTAAATACAAGGTAATTGGCTTAATCTTTTACCTACAACAAGCTCAGTGCAGACTTAAAACAGCAGAGTGTAAAGGTGTGGCTACACTGCACCGATGTTTTGGCACTGATTTGCTTATGCGATGGTTCGTGGCTATGTGCAGGTGGCTACACAGGCCGAAGTAGCGTGACGATATACTCAAGCACATCGGTGAGCTGCGGCTGAGCTAGCCAATCATACGGCACAAAGTGCGGGTTTTTGCCTGTTTCATTTCCGACAACGAATTATTTGTTTCCCTGATATAATAATTATCACAATAGCAACAATAATTGAAAAACAATTCCAATCTGATGTATGGCTGTCTTTGTTCACCATGAAAAAATTGTCTTCAATATTTTTTTTCGGTTCTGTTTATTATTAAATCTTCCAGATATTGTTATTATTCATTATTTATAATTGATAAATAATAATAATGTAATAATAAATTTTATTGTTGTTGTACTTGTTATTAATTTTAATTATTATCATATTTATACTCAGTGATGTGGAAATTATCAATTACCACTGTTCTATGAGCCATGTAAAATTAATTCACTGTTCAAATTTTATTATAAAATAATAATTCCTTCGGAGTTTGGAGTGGATGCTCGTTGTTGACAAAAATTCCCACGGAAATGCGCTGTAAATGGTTAAACTTGATGAGCTTCGGAAAATATTTTGTTTTAACCAATCAGAGAACGCCGATGTTTCTTCGGCATCGGGCATAGACCAACATGTTGGTTATGCTCACGAACAGGCCCCACGATGTGCCGAAGTGGACACGCCCATCGCAAGGCCCATCGCAAGGCCCATCGCAAGGCCCATCGCAAGGCCCATCGCAAGGCCCATCGCAAGGCCCATCGCAAGGCCCATCGCAAGGCCCATCGCAAGGCCCATCGCAAGGCCCATCGCAAGGCCCATCGCAAGGCCCATCGCAAGGCCCATCGCAAGGCCCATCGCAAGGCCCATCGCAAGGCCCATCGCAAGGCCTTCTGATGCAAAACATCGGCCTGTGTAGCCACTCCTTTAGGCTGCTAGCAATCTCACTTACACATTTATTGTAATGTATAACTAGCAGTAACACTGGTCGTGCTCAGGTACACCCGGCTACTGCCCTTGCCTGCTCTACCTCACCTACTGTTTCTTTCCCTACTCTACCACACCTACTGTTCCTCTCCCTACTCTACCCCACCTACTGTTCCTCTACCTACTCTACCTCACCTACTGTTCCTCTACCTACTCTACCACACCTACTGTTCCTCTACCCTACTCTACCTCACCTACTGTTCCTCTCCCTACTCTACCCCACCTACTGTTCCTCTCCCTACTCTACCACACCTACTGTTCCTCTCTCTACTCTACCACACCTACTGTTCCTCTCCCTACTCTACTCCACCTACTGTTACTCTCCCTACTCTACCACACCTACTGTTCCGCTCCCTACTCTACCACACCTACTGTTCCTCTCCCTACTCTACCACACCTACTGTTCCTCTCCCTACTCTACCCCACCTACTGTTCCTCTCCCTACTCTACCCCACCTACTGTTCCTCTCCCTACTCTACCCCACCTACTGTTCCTCTCCCTACTCTACCCCACCTACTGTTCCTCCCTACTCTACCACACCTCCTGTTCCTCTCCCTACTCTACCACACCTACTGTTCCTCTCTCTACTCTACCACACCTACTGTTCCTCTCTCTACTTTACCACACCTACTGTTTTTCTCCCGCTCTCTCTTTGCCTCACTGTTCTCACTCCACATTGCTCTACCCCAGCCATGTTCCACCCCATGCCACGGACTACTCTGTCCATATGTTTCTTTCTCGTTCTCCCCGTTCAATTCGTTAGAAGATGCAGGCTGTAAATGTGTTGGCATATGTTTCAATGAGCTCTATGTAGGAGTTTACTGATTAATTGTCTTGTATTAACTGCTCGGGACAAGACTGACTTACAAACTTAAAACGCTGTAAAAGAATGTTGCAATCTTTCCATAGTGGAAGTGTAATGCATAGTGAGCAGTATCATTGCCATGTTGAAGTCAATAGGCTGCTTATTACGGGTGTTTATTATACATAGTCTGACATACATGCCCCAAATCTAGGGCATTACACGACCCCACTTTACACAACTAGCCTTATTGCTGTGCCATTCATGTCTGTCTAGTCATTCATTTTATGCGCTATTTACATTGCTTGTAATCAGTGAATGCGTATGAAATTTTAAAAACACTTTTCACCAGATAAAATATTCATGATATCAAGTATTGTTGCGATTGATTGAATTATTATTATTTTGACTGGCTAAATCTCTCTACACAACAATGAATGAACAGTCGGGTAGAGTAGTGATGTAACATTTTTTTGGCTGACCATCGATTGACTGATTAAAAAAAGAAGTATGGTAAATGAATAACTAGCAGTTATGATTTGATAATAATTATTATTTCATCTACTAATCATTATTATTAATATTATTATTATGTTTTTTTATAACTATTTTTTTATTTATTAATTATATCTTTCAATGTATCAGATTGATCGTTTATCATTATCAGTTACTTTACAAACATTTATTTTGCCAGGTAGTAGCAGTTATTGTTGCATCATTGATTGTCAATAAGCCAATAATCTAACTCTGCGGTTGACTTCATTGAAAACCCTCGTGAGTTGTTTGTATTTCTACACGGCATTGGCCTGTTAATGTACTTCACCATCACAGGATAATTGACTTTCAACAGACCTGTATAAATCTAATGTCGAGTTATGGTGTGTAATGAAGGGCACCCCAACCGCAGCAATGATACGGCTTGTATAAGCTATGCATTAATATCAGTCATAAACCAATATTCATTTATTGCTCACTCCATCTGGTATTGGCGAAATGTGATCTTTTGTGACTTACCTTCCCTTACAATAATGAGAAAAATTAAAAGACCTAAAAGTGCTTGGTTTGAGAACGAACTGTGATCTCACACCCCAGAGGTTCAATAGACTATTTGTAGAGCAACGTTACCTCTGTCAGTCTTGTGGAATAGCCACACATGATGGTGGACATGCACACACATCCACACACACAGCTGCTTTTCAAGTATATATATAGGCATTGCATCACCGTATGCTGATGTAACCAACATAACAAGGATATTTCATTTGATATGAAGGCTATCATCACTTTTTATTGGCAGGTTGGATTCAATTCAGATGGTAGATTACAAGCTGTCGACATTAAGCTATACAATAATGGAGGGCACACCACAGATTTGTCCATCCCAGTAAGATTCTATCCCGTAATTTCAGATTGCTTGCTAAGTTCTGTATGACAGCCGTTTGTTACGTGCATTGTCGTGTTGTGTAGGTTTTAGATAGAGCGCTGTTAAGTATAGACAACACCTACGACTTCCCTAACCTGAGGGTTGAAGGACAAGTATGTAAGACTAACATAGCAAGTAACACAGCCTTCAGGGGATTTGGTGCACCACAGGGAATGTTTATTATGGAACACATAATGTCGGAGGTCTCTAATGCTCTCAACATTCCTGGAGACAAAGTCAGTAGATGATCCAACTCGCTATACCAATATGAGTGCTGGTAAGTTATGGGTGGAGTTGTGCATATAATATTATTGTTGTTGTTAGATTCGAGAGCTGCACTTAATGAAAGATGGCGATGTGACATATTATGGGCAAGTGTTAAAGGATTGTAACATAAAGAAATGTTGGACTCAGGTTTTAGAGCAGAGTAACTACAAGGAAAGAAAGTCAGCTATTGACAGCTATAACAGGTGAGTGACAATTATAACAAGTGACTGACAGCTATCACAGGTGAGTGACAGCTATAACAGGTGAGTGACAGTTATAACAATAAAGTGACAGCTATCACAGGCGAGTGTCAGCTATAACTAGCGAATGACAGCTATAATAATTTATTGAAAGCACCAGGTAAGTCACATCTATAACAGGTGAATGACAGCTCTGACAAGTGAGTGACGGTTATCACAGGTGAGTGACAGCTATAAAAGGTGAATGGCAGCTATCGCAGGTGAGCGACAGCTATAAAAAGTGAGTGACAGCTATAATAGGTGAGTGACAGCTATAATAGGTGAGTGACAGCTATCACAGGTGAGTGACAGCTATCACAGGTGAGTGACAGCTATAACAGGTGAGTGTAAGTAATTGGCAGAGAGTCGGTGTGGTTTATCATTGGCGCTGCTCTCTCTACAGGATCTGATTAAATATTACTGTGTGTTGTCTATCATACATTGTACCATCTGTACGCGACAATATACAGTTTGCAGTATTTAGTATACTTAAATTGATTGTTGGATTCAATTGCTCTCTTTCGCTCTACCCCACCCCTTGCTCTACCTCCACCCCTTACTCTACCTCCACCCCTTACTCTACCTCCACCCCTTACTCTACCTCCACCCCTCACTCTACCTCCACCCCTCACTCTACTTCTGCCCTACTGTACACTCACCCCACTATCTCCCTTACACTGCTATACCACAGCCCCCAATCTACTGTTGCCCCTCTTCATCCCGTCCCTCTTTTCGCTCAGTCCCTACGTTATTCTACCCTCTCCATCTTTCTCCATCTTCATCTCTCCTACTCAAATTGATAGAACACACAGTTAGCCCGTGGCTTGTTCAATGTCACATATCTCACTGAGCTCACATGTCTACTATTAGCAATGAGTGATTTTCTTGTGATTCGTCTTCGCTGGTATTAATGTAATATATATTTTAGTGATGCTTTAGTCAACAACATCCATTGTTTTGCTAAAACATGATTATTTTATAGCAACCTGTACTCATGTTTGGATCCTAAGTTTTTGCATTATTCATCAGATTAAAAGTAATTTAATACAACAAAGTTCATGATAATAAATAAATACAATAAGTAATGATGTTGTAGTAATGTCATGATGAATTATATTGTTAACGATATTAGTTGAAATGAACAACTTTAATAATTAATTATTTGAAGTAATTCACAAATCAATTGGATTAAATAGATGAAAGTGTTATAATAAAAAAATTTAATTATTAAAAATTCATGAAGATTTAAAAAACTTACTATCACTGCTAATAATAATAATTATTACTATGACGTATTACTTTGTCTAAGGACTCAGACTGGAGAACTGTGATTATTAATAAATAATTTGTTTTTCTTTGGTAATACTTATTTTTTTCAATTGGTTAATAAAAACTATAGATAAATGTGAAAATAGTAATAAAAAACGATTAATTTGATTCGTCAGATGAGAACAACAATAGTTTGCGGAGTACCAAGCACGCACCAATATTACTCAAAGTACACCAGTCGGTGCAAGTGAACATGGGTTGTAGGGGTTTTAGGGGTTTGGCGGAAAGAATATAAAGACGATGCATTCTATTTAAACTCAACCCCGCAGAATTAAGTTGTCAGGTTTGTATTCAGGACTTAAACATTGTACTCATCTATTATTGGTTTTGGAAAGCCCCTCTGGCCCCTTGAATTAAACTTATTTACTGCAAAGCAGTGGCTTCCGGCAAGAGTGGTTGTGTTTCAAATATATATAAAATATCTTCAGTTTCAGAACCAATAGCAAAATTAATAGCCGCCGATACAGCAGTTTTTTATTGTCTCAGCGTAGTATAAATAGTCGTACATAAGTTTGGCCAGCAGATATGTAGAGAGAGATTTACAGACAAATCTATACAGGGATGGTTGCCTTGTTTATATATATAGATAATGTACAGTATACAGCGTATGTTTTTAAATGTTACTATTTGGTTAGGCTATGATTAGCTTTACCAGGAAATATTTTACTAATCAAGTCGGACTTGAATCTCCGACTCAAATCTGATAATTGAATTACAGAAGCAACCGCTGGAGGAAGAAAGGGATCAGCATTGTACCCACCAAGTATGGTATCTCCTTCACTGAATCGTTCCTCAACCAAGGTGGAGCTCTTGTACATATCTATAAGGATGGCAATGTACTCCTACATCATGGAGGAACTGAAATGGGTCAAGGACTTTTTACTAAAATGATTCAGGTTAGTGTAGTTGATGTAATCTGTCATCTGAGCTGCAAGTTTAACTCTCTCTAACTTACTGGATATTCGTGTGGTAGAATACTCTCAGGTAGGAAGTCTGGACCCGTACAACTTGTGTTGCACGCAGAATGTTGTGTTGTTGTGTCAACCTATTGTGGTCTGTGTGATGTACATGACCAATATGTAACCCGCTATTTCTAGCCCGAGTCTCCCACCTCTATGTCAAACATTATCATCAAATGCGGTATAAAAACTTGAAGCTTCTCTCTCAAATATTTGAATTAAACAAAAACTAGAGGGTTTTTCCTACAGTATTGGCTCTCACATCGGAACAACTAAATAATTTACCAATAGTTATCTTAGCTTGGGTTTGCATTCTTTTGTAAAAGTCGAAAAGCTTTAGAAAACACACAAACGTACAAAGGTGGTCCAAGCATTTACTCACGCCATGTAGCATCTTGTTCGTTTTAATACGATCTGAAAACTTCCTTTTTCTCAAAAAAGTTGTTTAAAAACAGAATTTCTTCTACAAGTACAAGTATAGCGACGGTTACTTTCAGTGTTACGTGTAACATGAATAACTTGGTGCTATAGTAGCCAGAAGAGTGTTTTTTGATCTTACAATCTTATGGTTCTAATTTTAGCTCCCTGATAAAGTTTTGTTCTCTTTTTTTCTGGTTAATTATTGTCAAAGGCATCGTTTTTGGATTAAATTTTGCTATCATAAAATTTTTTTAAGATTATATAAGTTTGATGATTACAGAACAGTTTATCTTGCGACGGCTTTCATCAATTTTTATAAATGTTGGGAGGGTTTAGGTATCGCTTTTGATTTTTCCCTTTTAATTATTGACATCAAATTTTACCAAAAGTATAATTATTTTTGGGACTATTTTTTTATTAAATTATTTACCGAAGGTAAAACAATTATGGTTTTCAAGCTCACCGACATATAATACTCCTGCACACAAACCTTTGTGAATATTCAGCTTCTATAAGAGTTCATTGTTACTTAAAAGTCGCCACTTTCTTATTATTATTTTTACTAACAACACAACTTTTAGAAAATTATATTTTTAGTTCTGAATTTTTTTCTAACTGAAACTTATAAAGTTTGATAAAAACTACTCAAGCATTGTATTGGCAATATTTTTTCAAGATTTCAGCATGAATATTGTTTTTTGCTGCAGATGATAAAAGCGGATTATAAAGCAATCACTGCTATTGCACGATGTAGTTGTTGTGTGGGAGTTGTCCATTGCATAAGGTGGCTGATATTTACTTATTTGAGAGAGAAACTCTGTCGTTTTACATTTATACACTTGTTCGGTTTCTCAGAATGATATTTATGCTGTAACACTACGATCCATGTCTTGCAGTCATTTTATGATTTCTAGCGATGTCAGAATTGAAGCAAAAAAGGTTGATGAAGTACTGTTTTTGATTTTCTTGCAATATACGCACAATTGTAGAGCAGACCTTCACCTCCCTTCTGACTAAGATGATGATAATATAACTGTTCCAAGTAAGCAACAAGAAAATAATGAAAACATACAAAAACTAAGAAAAGCCTCTTACAGCCAATGCATTAAATAGCAAAATCTTTTGGCTATGCATTAAAGTTAGACAGAATAATATAAATACTGTAAGATATTAGAGCATATTTTAAACATAACAAATGAGTAATGTATAAACTTTGTGAGACACCAACCTGAAAGCTTTGACAATCATTGTTATCGGCTTGTATTTTTCTGCTACTAAACCATTGCATTGATGTGTAGAGTTTTTGTATTAACACATTGATTTACTGACTTTCTATCATGTTTTGTCAGTCGAAATCTCTGTTGGTGTTTTATTCAATCTGCAAAACCTGCTTGTATCTCTTGGCATAAAATGCTGACCTAAGTGGAGTATTAGTCGCACACTGGTGTATTATTCACACATCGGTGTATTAGTCACATACTGGTGTATTAGTTACACACTGATGTATTAGTCACACTCTGGTATATTATTCACACACAGGTGTATTAGTCACACAATGGTGTATTAGTCACACAATGGTGTATTAGTCACACACAGGTGTATTATTTACACACTGGTGTATTAGTTACACACTGGTGTATTAGTCACACAATGATTTATTAGTCACACACAAGTGTATTATTTACACACTGGTGTATTAGTTACACACTGGTGTATTAGTTACACACTGGTGTATTATTCACACACTGGTGTATTAGTCACACGTTGGTGTATTAATCACACTGTGGAGTATTAGTCACACACTTGTTGTTAGTCAAGAGGAATGTACTGAACAAAACATGGATTTATATACTGTATTCATAGACTGTATGAAAGCCTTTAATATATTGTCAAAGTAAGGCCTCTGGATCATTCTGAAGAGGTTTGGTTATATAAGAAAAGTTGTCAACGTGATCAAAGCTCTTCATGAAAGTAGTTGAAGGTAGACACGTTTCCAATGAGTTTACTGTAACAGACGTTGTTAAGCAATGATTTGTGCTTGCACCCACACTGTTTTCATTATATCTGACAGCTATGCTTGATTCAGCTATGCTTAAGCTGCATGCAAGGATACACGGGAATGTATCCTTGGACAAACAAGACATGGGGCATGCGGCCCACTTCAAGGCAAAATCTCGCACCACCAAATATTTAGTAAAACAGACATTGTTTGCTGACGTCAGTGCTTTAGTGGCTGGTAGTGCTGCCGGTATGCAGCTTCTCATAGACAGATTAACAAGTGCCGCAGCCCAAGTCAGCTTGAAGATTAACATCAAAAAAACAGAATGTAGGTACCAGCCGATAAAACTTCTTCATTCTGCATCTGAGCCACAAGTGATCACAATTAACCAAGAGCTGCTTGTACAAGCCACTGACTTCACTTGCCTAGGAAGGCTGTCTCCAGCACTGCAAGCTGCTTGTACAAGCCACTGACTTCACTTGCCTAGGAAGGCTGTCTCCAGCACTGCAAGCTGCTTGTACAAGCCATTGACTTCACTTGCCTAGGAAGGCTGTCTCCAGCACTGCAAGCTGCTTGTACAAGCCACTGACTTCACTTGCCTAGGAAGGCTGTCTCCAGCACTGCAAGAATAGACAAGGGGGTTACACACATAACGGGCAAGGCAAGCAGCGGTTGTGGAATAAGAAGCGTGTCTCCATCAGCGTGAAATGTAAAGTCTACAGAGCTGTCAGGTACTACCAACTTCTCTCTAATGGAGCCCAAGTCTGGACAATATACAAGACACAGGTGAAGCAGCACCTACATGATGAGACTGTTGTGGGACATCATGTGAATCACGTGGTATGACAGAATCACAAATGCCAAAGCAATGACACACAAACCTACTCATGGCTGATAATACTCACGTAGAAGGATCTGAGGTGATTGTACCTGTGCGCAGGGTGGGAAAAGAACAACTTCCTGGACAACTTTTGTACTGCGTAGGAGAAATAAATCAGGGAAGAGCTAGCCTCAGATTCAAAGATGTGTCAAAGGGGAGCATGAAATGCAGAGAGATTGACTAGAAAACCTGGCAAACTACGGTGAACAACAAAGTTGCGTGAAGAACTGCTATTAGATCCACTCTTAAATCATAGAGTTGTCCTAGTCGCGATGACTGACTGCACAAAAAAGAGGTTCATCAGTCACAGACTAGTGTGCTAGTCGCATTATTGTGTGTTAGCCACACTTTGGAGTCATAATCAAATTTTGGTGTATTGATCACACAATGGTATGTTGATCAAATTTTGGTGTGTTAGTTACTCTTTGATGTGTTAGTCATATTCTAGGGTGTTAGTCACATCATGGTTTATCAGTTGCACCATATTCTGGTTTATTAGTTACACCACACTCTTGCACCCTCGTCACACTCTGATGAGTTTGACACACTCTAAATATTACTCACCTTCTTGTATATTTGTCATATTCTGCTGTGCCAGTCACTTATTGGTACGTTAGTCATCAGTTGGAATGATAGTAACATTATTGTGTATTAATCATCCACTGACATAGTAGTCATATTTGGTGGTTTGGCCATATTTTGGTGTTTTGGTTGGTTTATTGCTGATCAGTTTATTTGCCGTGGGCGTTTATCTGAAACTCCCCTAGTAAACTTCTCTGTAGTTGTCATTTTGTGAGGCTATAACACAGCGGAAAGTTGGGCAGGAAGTGCTCAACAGAATGGCTGCCGGTGTTGAAGACAAAACTAAACTAAGACACGCAACGTTTAATGTAAATGCACCATATTACTTGGTGCACAGGTTAATGTGGCTCACTTCCCAGAGTGATTGACTCTCTGTAATAGTATATTTGACACTCTGTTACAGGTGGCAAGTACAGCACTTGGGATACCAGCCAGTAAAATACACACAATGGAGACATCAACTGCTACAGTCATAAATACTTCACCTACAGCTGCCAGTGCTAGTTCTGACTTGAATGGACTTGCCGTGCTGGTGGGTGGTCACCATCAGTATTTAGATTTGTCCTCTCTTTTTGTTGTGTTACTGCATACTGTGTAATAACCTCTTGTGCGTTCCTGAGGTGAAGAGGAGATAACTCCTTGGTGATGTAAGTAAGGTTCAGTAAGCACAGAGTTGTATCTCTATATAGAATGCCTGCCTGGAACTAAACAAGAGGTTAGAGCACATCAAGTCTGCAAATCCAGATCATAAATGGGAGCAGTGGATACTGGCAGCGTATTTGTCTAGAGTGTCTCTGTCAGCGACAGGGTATTATAGGTAAGACTTATAGAACAAGTAACCTTTACCACCATCGATATAAATGTCACTTGTTATATGCACTGTATTTATCACATGCTAAATGTTATACGTTAGATGTGGTTAGGATTAGAGTTAGGATTAAAGTTAGGATTACCAAGCGGATTGGCACCAGAGCAAAGCAAGGACAGGGTATAGAGGAGAGTAGAGGGTGGCCAGTGGTGGATACCAAAAACTAAAAAACTAGTCATTCATGCAATTCTTTCCCAACTGCAAGTACATGTAGTATATGGGTATGTGTGGACTAAGATATATATATTTACATGTATCACTGGCCATATGTAATATATATAGGTTTACATGTATCACTGGCCATATGTAATATATATATATATTTATATGTATCACTGGCCATACATATGTAATATATATATATTTATTTACATGTATCACTGGCCATACATATGTAATATATATATATTTATTTACATGTATCACTGGCCATACATATGTAATATATATATATTTACATGTATCACTGGCCATACATATGTAATACATATAAATTTACATGTATCACTGGCCATATGTAATATATATATATTTACATGTATCACTGGCCATATGTAATATATATATATATTTATATGTATCACTGGCCATATGTAATATTTATATATTTATGTGTATCACTGGCCATATGTAATATATATATATTTGCATGTATCACTGGCCATATGTAATATATATATATTTGCATGTATCACTGGCCATATGTAATATATATATATTTACATGTATCACTGGCCATATGTAATATATATATATATTTACATGTATCACTGGCCATATGTAATATTTGCAGCACGCCAGACATCAGCCCCATCAACTGGGACACCAGAACTGGGACACCATTCGCATACTTTACATTTGGAGCAGCGGTTAGTGAAGTTGAGATTGAGTGTCTCACTGGAGACCACCAGGTGTGTTTGTAGTTTGTAATAGTTATAGTAGAAATAGTAGTAGTAGTAGATTTACTAGTAGTAGTAGGTAGTAGAAATAGTAGTAGTAGTAGACTTACTAGGAGTAGTAGTGGTAGTAGATTTACTAGTAGTAGGTAGTAGTAGTAGTGGTAGTGGTAGTGGTGGTGGTGGTGGTGGCGGTGGTGGTGGCGGTTTTGGTGGCGGTGGTGGTGGCGGTAGTGGTGGCGGTGGTGGCGGCGGTGGTGGCGGCGCTGGTGGCGGCGCTGGTGGCGGCGGTGGTGGCGGCGGTGGTGGCGGCGGTGGTGGCGGCGGTGGTGGCGGCGGTGGTGGCGGCGGTGGTGGCGGCGGTAGTGGCGGCGGCGGTGGCGGCGGCGGCGGTGGCAGTGGTGGCGGTAGTGGCGGTAGTGGCGGTGGTGGTAGTGGTAGTAGTGGTAGCGGTAGATTTACTAGTAGTGGTAGATTTACTAGTAGTGGTAGAAGTGGTAGATTTACTAGTAGTGGTAGGAGTGGTAGTAGTAGATTTACTAGTAGTAGTAGTAGTAGTGGCAGGTGCAGATATAATGACATATAAAACACATCAAGTTGTGTAACCCTAGGTCCTACGTACAGATATAGTGATGGATGTGGGGAAGAGTCTGAACCCAGCCATAGATATTGGACAGATTGAAGGAGGATTTGTACAAGGCTATGGACTGTTTTGTATGGAACAGTTAAAGGTTCGTAGTTTAACTACCGACATGACCAGTGCATGCGTGAGTCGTGTCTTTTGATTGGTTAATATCTAATTGTAACTACAGCTGATGTCTGGCAAGGGACACCTGCTGACTAGAGGACCAGGTGCTTACAAGATACCAGGATTTGCTGACATACCGCAAGAGTTCAATGTCACTTTACTTAAAGATGTACCCAATGTTAAGGCTGTCTATTCATCCAAGGTTTGTCAAGTGTACAATTTTGTAATCGATCCATATATAAGGATATGGCTACATCAACTTATATATATATCTATATAAGGATATAGCTACATCAACTTATATATATATCTATATAAGGATATGGCTACATCAACTTTTATATATATCTATATAAGGATATGGCTACATCAACTTATATATATATCTATATAAGGATATGGCTACATCAATTTATATATATATCTATATAAGGATATGGCTACATCAACTTATATATATATCTATATAAGGATATGGCTACATCAACTTATATATATATCTATATAAGGATATGGCTACATCAACTTATATATATATCTATATAAGGATATGGCTACATCAACTTATATACATATCTATATAAGGATATGGCTACATCAACTTATATATATATCTATATAAGGATATGGCTACATCAACTTATTTATATATCTATATAAGGATATGGCTACATCAACTTATATATATATCTATATAAGGATATGGCTACATCAACTTATATATATATCTATATAAGGATATAGCTACATCAACTTATATATATATCTATATAAGGATATGGCTACATCAACTTATATATATATCTATATAAGGATATGGCTACATCAACTTATATATATATCTATATAAGGATATGGCTATATCAACTTATATATATATCTATATAAGGATATGGCTACATCAACTTATATATATATCTATATAAGGATATGGCTACATCAACTTATATATATATCTATATAAGGATATGGCTACATCAACTTATATATATATCTATATAAGGATATGGCTACATCAACTTATATATATGTCTATATAAGGATATGACTACATCAACTTATATATATATCTATGTAAGGATGTGGCTACATCAACTTATATATATATATCTATATAAGGATGTGGCTACATCAACTTATATATATATCTATATAAGGATATGGCTACATCAACTTATATATATATCTATATAAGGATATGGCTACATCAACTTATATATATCTCTATATAAGGATATGGCTACATCAACTTATATATATATCTATATAAGGATATGGCTACATCAACTTATATATATCTCTATATAAGGATATGGCTACATCAACTTATATATATATCTATGTAAGGATATGGCTACATCAACTTATATATATATCTATATAAGGATATAGCTACATCAACTTATATATATATCTATATAAGGATATGGCTATATCAACTTATATATATATCTATATAAGGATATGGCTACATCAACTTATATATATATCTATATAAGGATATGGCTACATCAATTTATATATATATCTATATAAGGATATGGCTACATCAACTTATATATATTTCTATATAAGGATATGGCTACATCAACTTATATATATATCTATACAAGGATATGGCTACATCAACTTATATATATATCTATATAAGGATATGGCTACATCAATTTATATATATATCTATATAAGGATATGGCTACATCAACTTATATATATATCTATATAAGGATATGGCTACATCAACTTATATATATATCTATATAAGGATATGGCTACATCAACTTATATATATATCTATATAAGGATATGGCTACATCAACTTATATATATGTCTATATAAGGATTTGGCTACATCAACTTATATATATATCTATGTAAGGATATGGCTACATCAACTTATATATATTTCTATACAAGGATATGGCTACATCAACTTATATATATATCTATATAAGGATATGGCTATATCAACTTATATATATATCTATATAAGGATATGGCTACATCAACTTATATATATATCTATATAAGGATATGGCTACATCAACTTATATATATCTATATAAGGATATGGCTACATCAATTTATATATATATCTATATAAGGATATGGCTACATCAACTTATATATATATCTATATAAGGATATGGCTATATCAACTTATATATATATCTATATAAGGATATGGCTACATCAACTTATATATATATCTATATAAGGATATGGCTACATCAATTTATATATATATCTATATAAGGATATGGCTACATCAACTTATATATATTTCTATATAAGGATATGGCTACATCAACTTATATATATATCTATACAAGGATATGGCTACATCAACTTATATATATATCTATATAAGGATATGGCTACATCAATTTATATATATATCTATATAAGGATATGGCTACATCAACTTATGTATATATCTATATAAGGATATGGCTACATCAGCTTATATATATATCTATATAAGGATATGGCTACATCAACTTATATATATATCTATATAAGGATATGGCTACATCAACTTATATATATATCTATGTAAGGATATGGCTACATCAACTTATATATATGTCTATATAAGGATTTGGCTACATCAACTTATATATATATATCTATATAAGGATATGGCTACATCAACTTATATATATATCTATACAAGGATATGGCTACATCAACTTATATATATATCTATATAAGGATATGGCTATATCAACTTATATATATATCTATATAAGGATATGGCTACATCAACTTATATATATATCTATATAAGGATATGGCTACATCAACTTATATATATCTATATAAGGATATGGCTACATCAATTTATATATATATCTATATAAGGATATGGCTACATCAACTTATATATATATCTATATAAGGATATGGCTATATCAACTTATATATATATCTATATAAGGATATGGCTACATCAACTTATATATATATCTATATAAGGATATGGCTACATCAATTTATATATATATCTATATAAGGATATGGCTACATCAACTTATATATATTTCTATATAAGGATATGGCTACATCAACTTATATATATATCTATACAAGGATATGGCTACATCAACTTATATATATATCTATATAAGGATATGGCTACATCAATTTATATATATATCTATATAAGGATATGGCTACATCAACTTATATATATATCTATATAAGGATATGGCTACATCAGCTTATATATATATCTATATAAGGATATGGCTACATCAACTTATATATATATCTATATAAGGATATGGCTACATCAACTTATATATATATCTATGTAAGGATATGGCTACATCAACTTATATATATGTCTATATAAGGATTTGGCTACATCAACTTATATATATATATCTATATAAGGATATGGCTACATCAACTTATATATATATCTATATAAGGATATGGCTACATCAACTTATATATATCTATATAAGGATATGGCTACATCAACTTATATATATATATATAACCGTTTATGTTGAGTTTTCCAAGTTCCACACACGCAGAACTCTTTACATTACAGGCAGTTGGAGAGCCTCCGTTGTTTCTGTCTGCTTCTGTATTTTTCGCTATCAAGTCTGCCATTCAATCCGCCAGAGAAGATGCTGGTAGATCTGTCAACTTTAGACTGGATTCTCCTTGTACACCAGAGAGAATACGGATGGCCTGTGCAGACAACCTCACTGATCAGGTAATGGGGGATGATGGTCAATGGTTACATAGTACTGTGTGCCCTAATGCACATTTTGGTAATAGAGATACTGTAGTATCAGTAGATATACTGTAGTATCAGTAGATATACTGTAGTATCAGTAGATATACTGTAGTATCAGTGGATATACTGTAGTATCAGTAGATATACTGTAGTATAAGTAGATATACTGTAGTATCAGTGGATATACTGTAGTATAAGTAGATATACTTTAGTATCAGTAGATATACTGTAGTATCAGTAGATATACTGTAGTATCAGTATATATACTGTAGTATCAGTAGATATACTGTAGTATCAGTAGATATCCTGTAGTATCAGTAGATATACTGTAGTATCAGTAGATATACTGTAGTATCAGTAGATATACTGTAGTATCAGTAGATATCCTGTAGTATCAGTAGATATCCTGTAGTATCAGTAGATATACTGTAGTATCAGTAGATATCCTGTAGTATCAGTAGATATACTGTAGTATCAGTAGATATCCTGTAGTATCAGTAGATATACTGTAGTATCAGTAGATATACTGTAGTATCAGTAGATATACTGTAGTATCAGTATATATACTGTAGTATCAGTGGATATCCTGTAGTATCAGTAGATATACTGTAGTATCAGTAGATATACTGTAGTATAAGTAGATATACTGTAGTATCAGTATATATACTGTAGTATCAGTAGATATACTGTAGTATCAGTAGATATACTGTAGTATAAGTAGATATACTGTAGTATCAGTATATATACTGTAGTATCAGTAGATATACTGTAGTATCAGTAGATATACTGTAGTATCAGTATATATACTGTAGTATCAGTAGATATACTGTAGTATCAGTAGATATACTGTAGTATCAGTAGATATACTGTACCATTATTTAACCAAATTCTTGTTTTTGTATTCTTGCAGTTTTCCAGCACTGATGACCTTAAAATTCCACTAACTTCATTCTTTGTGGAACCATAAATGATACTCCGCTGTGTCAGTTTTGTGCTTTGATGGAACTTAAGCTATGCTGACTCACCCAACACTTGCCTACAGCTGCTCACTATATCGACCAAACCAAATATTAACACAGCGTTGTGACCTGATTGCCATATTGCTCGTTCTTCTATAACTTCTTAGATTGATTTGTTTTATTTTGTATTTTATTGTTTTAATCTTGGGACAAGGTTTGATTATTCTTTTGCTGATTATTCATATTCACCAGCATATTTGATACTACTTACAGGGATTGGTTGTAGATTTTGCTATATTTCTTTTATGTGCCACAATGCTTGCTCATTGCTATTTACTAATTGGTATTTCTACCTCTCCATTATGCATTACTGCCTTTGAAATCAGTTTGTCACGTAAACAATAAAATTTTTATTTATACGATCCAAATCAGTGCTTTATGCCTCTGGGTTATGTTATATAATCTTCATGTTTGTACTGTTGCTTGTTTGTCGTTTGTAAAACGCTAGATTATGGAGGAAATTGGCTCGTAGCCGATGCAGCGCCAGAGTCAGCGACTTGCATCACCTAGAGGCAGCTTCAGTCTTTTAGCTTTTGGAAAATAATATTGCAGTTAGTGTTTGTACACAAAGTTGTAGCCTGGCCCTACATAATGCTCTACGCTAGCTATAGCAGATAATTGTGCTATTCGATAGTCTATAGTAGCTCTATGGTAGCTTGGACACTATCAGAACAGTCAAGTTCGAGCCACAAAGAAGCGTAAAAGAATTCTAAGCAACAGATTAAGAATGCATAACATGTGCCCGTAATTTAAAAAACGGTATCCGACCCTTATTTCCTCCTAAAATTTCTGATAACTTACTCACTGTAAGCACCGTCTCACTGATAACTCCATTTTACGATACATCGATCAATTTATTGTTATCAATTATTAATATTAATTTATTATTATTACTATTATAGCGTGTTTTTGCAGAAGTAGCAGCCCACAAGAACACAATTACTTCATATCAGCTGCAGAGAAAGGATTTAAACGTTTTTGCCTTTGCAAAGTTTAAGACTAGAAATAAACCACGCCTCCTTACAACAGTTCCGCCATCAATGAGATCTAATGAGGCAAGATGGTGGGAGCGAGCGCCTGAGTTGAAGTGACAGTCAAACATTGGAAAAAAAACGCTGGTAGTTCCAGTGAGCTGGACGTTTGCCAGCAGTAATGTAGCCACAGCTCTCTTTTACACCAGTTCAAAAGCACTCATTTATTGCGTCAAACTATCAATCAAGGAAACGGTAATTCTCGCAAATGTTTAGCTACATTTGTACATGAATTGTTCTTTCTGACAGCACAGCTATGTTATATGCATGTCGATGCATTCAACTGAGCACTGATTGTGTTGGCTGTGACGTTTGTTCACAAGAAATACAGCTTCTGCTATCCGACCAGGCAGAAGTGCTTGAAACTCTTCATGTAACAAATTTTTATTTTTTGTTAAGAATTCAGTGATCAATACTTGTAATGGAATGTTCAATTGGCACTAGGCATAACTGATGTAACACTAATCAGATGTGAAAAAGCACTTACGTGCTGCTATCAAACTGTTGACTTTGAAATACTCCAAATAAATAAAAATGAATAATTCATTCGTTCCATTACATATATAGATCGCTATATGTATCGTAATCTCATTCTATTGAAGCGTATGAAAGCGTTTAATGTTCAACTAATACTTGAAGTGCATCCAACGATCAGATGTATAGTTATGTAAAGCATTCCCAGCCTTTTTCCAATGACATTATTATAATAAAGGCCAAAAGTGTACATACATAAATACGTACAAGCCACGGCTCGCAATTGGCAGCTGGTTTATTTGCACTACAAAAGATAGTCACAGAGTCAAACGAAATGGGTGAGTCTTTAATTGTTGTCTGTGCAGCTCAGTTTCGAATTTTTACGTAAAATCTTGTCGATCGTGATGAGATGAAATGTTAATTTTCGGAGTGCAGAATTTATTTATTGGCTGTGTCCTAGTGGTAGTAGCTGAGGCTGCATTTTTGTTGTTTCAGGTGTAAGAAATGTGGTTCAGCTGTTGTTGGTTATCTGCTCAACACAGAGTAGTGTAAGTAGTTAGTAATATACAGTAGAAGTATAATATTGTTGTGGATTTTAGTGTTCACTAAGTCTGAGCACATACTGTATCACATTCTGGCATTCTTATACTAGCCATTAGATGGCCAGAATAACTCATTGTTTGGTGTCTCTGCTTCCTAGCTTCTTATTCTACCACTTACCCTACTTTGATATCCAGATGATGAAGGGTTCTTAGCTCCTTAGGCCTCAGGCTACTGTTATCAGCCATCTTTAATGGCCGACCCGGGGTACTGACCCGGGTTAACCCGTGGTAGGTCCTCTAAGATATATATATGTACACTCAGGGTCTATACAGGCTCGGGATTGACCCGGTATAGCCAGTATCCTTAAATTCCGGAGAATACGTTGATGGGATGAAGAGAAAGGCTCCGGGTCCACTTCAAAGCTATTACTACAGGTAGGGGAGTGGTACAGATGGGGCTTCCAAGGTGGGGGGGGGGGGGGAGATGAGCGGGGTGGCTGACATAACATGAAATTTCCTCACACTAATTATTTGGAAGGCATACTTTAGAAAAACAAGTCTACCCCAAGCACTGAGACATTCTTAACCAGATGTTACAGATTCAATCAGTTCACTGATAGGCAATGTACATCGAGAGCACTAACGTATCCATTTGTAATAGATTTATGTCCTCTATCACTGACTCAATAGTATCCACTCCTTATCCTCTCCACACTTCGTGGTCTATCTCAAATAGACTTTAACGACTTCACGGGGTCCACGGCCCAGACACACTACACAGATATTTATACGTGCAAATACTTTATTCCATAATCTATTTAGCAACACAATATAAGAGTGTTTAGTACTACCCATAAAGCCTTTGCCCTCTCTCATGTGCAGCAGCTCCTTATATGGGAGAAGGCAGGAAATCTCATCCCCTTATTAGGAGTGAGCCAATAATATAATATAATATAATACAAAACATTCATGAATAGAAAGCAGTGATACAAAAGACAATAACACATTGGGCCAATAATACGGGTGTGCAAATGGCAGGGAGGCTCTGGGCTGATTTCCCGCTCTTTTCCATTCCTTATATGGAGTCCTTACTTCCTAGTCTCTGCTCTCTTCATTCGTACTACTCCGGTATCTGAATAACGAAGGGCGTTTTGTTCCTAGGGCCCCAGGCTACCACTACCAATCATCTTCAATACTGGCCCGGGATCTGGCCCAAGATACCCAGGGGCTAACCTGGGGTAAACTCTTCTATGTTCTATAACTGGATACAGGGTCTATACTGGCCCGGTATTGCCGGTATCCTGAAATCTGATGAAATAAGTGTAGGGGACGAGGGAAAAGGCTTCGAGTCTATTTCAATATTGTGGTAGATTTTGGTGAACATTCATGGTGAACTGAGAGTTTGCTGCACCATATCCCCACGCAATGCGCTAGCAATCTACCTACAGCCATTGGTAAGATGCTGTGCCTGTGGCAAAGCTGTAGCACAGTGTACAGGGCCGGTAGTGACCTCTACAGGGCCGGTATGATGACCCAGGGCCGGCCTAAGATGGCTGCCATAGTTGAGAGCTCCCGAAACCAGCTCGGACTTTACACCAAGCCAGGAACCAAGGCTACCTACCTTAACATCCGCGGTAGTCAGGACCACAAGCTATCCAGAGCCTTGGGACCCTGTAGGACACTCTGATTGGACAATGGGAGATAGGACTCCGCCCTTAGCCACTTGGTGCCTTATCTATTTAATCTGTATTCACTGCATGATTGGTTAACTATTTATATGCGCACTTGTATTGGTTCAATGACTTCCTGTGCTCTTACTGATATACAAATTATGCCAATTACTTCCTGTGAGCTCTCCTATAAAAGGAGAGACTTTTGCCACAATCATTGCATTCATTCTCATGTCTTACCACAAACACCCTAGAGGAATAATTACCCTTTAGGACTTTGTCTTGAGAATATAGCCACTTACACAAGCACTACGCTGTATTGTTTGTCTGAGCCATGGGCTCTTGCTATACCGGGTAATTCGGTTGCCTGATACACAGTTGTCACTGTCGAGCAGCACAGTGTTCCCTCTGGAGAGAAGTACAATACTCGAGACTAGTGGATGTCCGTGGTTACAGACCGGAATCCATTACAATATCATTGCTACAGGTAGGGAGGGGGGACACAGGTGGTTTCTAGGGTGGGGGGGGGGGGGGGGTGGACAGAAAGGCGGGGGTGGCTAACATATCATACAAATCTCCCACACATTTATATTGTCAACTTTTTTCTTGCGATCGTTTGTTTGCAGCAGCCATCTCAAAAGTTAGGTTAGCTGAAGTATCAATAAAATCGATTAGTCCAAAAACCACAGACAACATGCATAGTCATAGAGAAAAGAGCCTATTTAGCATTTGTGTTTCCATTTTTGTTCGATATCAAACTAATCGCTAGAGAATTTAGCTGAAATATAATAACTTCAAAATACTTCGAGGGATATCTTGGAAGTAGTGAAGTGTTGATTGGTATGAAACACTTCATCAACTGTATCACTTTCAGGACAATCAGCTGGAATAGTTTAGATGAGAAGAAACTTCTCGATAAAAACTTGAATATTTTGAAAACTCACTTTGACCTCAGTAGTATAGGAGCCCTTTGTAGATCTGCTCCTAATATACTAGCCTTATCTTAATTAACTTTAGGGTTCCATTTGTGAATAGACACCAACGATTTAAATAGCACACTTTGACACATAGTTTGATCCTGTTTTGTTGATTGACATAAAAATTATTGGCTCTCAATGTTGGTTAACGCTATGTTAAATTTTGATGGCTGTGAAGCTTTTGAAAATTAATTTTTTTGAATCGTTACATTTAAAACTTGACTGCGTTAGTAGAGAAGGTGTTTGCGTAACTACCTACAGCAACTCTGTTCCTGGATGGTGAGAAGTTAGCAATAATAATACCAGGATGTTATACATAGTAACTCTCAGTAAGCTGGCTGCATAGTGTCTCAGCTTGTGATGATTTTTCTTCTACTGATGTTGATAAAAATTGAAATAACTTTTTATATAAACTACCAAGTCACTAGAAACTGCTGATGCAAAAGGTGAATTGTATAACCTGATTGTACAACCTGATTGTATAACCTGATTGTATAACCTGATTGTATAACCTGATTACAAGCTGATCGGATATAAGAAAGTGATGCTTAATATTGATGGCAAAAACAATAAAGAGATTATCAAATAAATTTTGTCTTTAGTAAAGTTGTGTTTTGTCTATGAAGATTGCAGCTGTTGGTGATTTTACATTACAAACAAATGGAGAGCTGTCCGAGGTGATGTCAAGGTCACGAGTAAGATTTATGCTGGAATGTGCCACAGAATGTCTGAAGAGCAGCGCAGAGTGTAAAGCGTTTAGGTATACTAGTGGTAAGAGATATTGTGAGATGTCAGGTAATGCTGTAGTAGAAAGTACAATATCCACTGGAGCTACATTTTACACCCTGTACAACAGTGAGTACTCATCCCAGCTACGACTTTGTGTTATTTTGGGAAAAAATACAAAGTCTTCGGTGAGAATCGAGCAAGATTTTGATGCGCAAAATTGAACATTTACAGCTACCGGCCGTTTAGCTCTTGATGATTAATTAAGTGGCTCAGTAACATCTCAACACTGAACATAAAAATCACAAATTTACTGGGTGGAAGTGAATATTGAAACATTTTTTTTAGAGTTTAAAGGGTTTCTTGTTTTTTACCAGGCTATGCAATAATAGCGTTGTGACTGCCACCAGTTAACTCATTTATATCTTTTAGCAGCTTCGATGATCAGCTTTTGAAATTAGTTCAAGGGGCAAAGGGGGATGTGGAGTTGTGAGGCCTTTTCAATAGATTACTTCGCTTTAAGTACATTGTGTATCTACTATCAAGTCTTCTGGTTGCAGCCAGGAGGGTACCTAGATGGCAAAGGTGTCCAAGTAGGGGTCTGGAACCAAGATAATAACTTTTCCTCTGTCGGCGTAGACACTTAATGATTGTAATTTTAAAAGAATTATTTTGTTAAAGTGGAACTGAAGATTTTTTTAATTCAAGTAATAATGTATTCATATCAAATAATGTACAATAATAATATAGTAATAATAATTTGCTAAAAACTTTTTTATTTGAAAGTAAAGCGAGTAAAATCTCCGCTAAGACATCAATACAAACTTTTAATTAAAAATAAATGAAAGAACTAAATGACAATTTTGTTGACTCAGGAGTTATAAAAGTTTTGAATATTCAAATTTAAAATAATTAACTCGCACAGTATTTAGCCTCAGGTCTGTTTGCAGAGGCGGAGCGTTGTGCAGCAGACTGGACGAAGAACTATGTTATGAGAACTTGCTTGCTGTTTGTTAACAACCCAGTCACAAGAGACGCTGCCGAGGTAGAGTGTGCAAACCTGGGTGCTCGGTTAATAATATTAGACAGCTATAAAGCAAGGATGGAGTATGTCAACATGCGAGAATCTATGACAGGTGTTTAATATATTGTATGATAATAATCGCTTATCCAGTCGTACTATGAAAAAACTCCTTGAAAAAAGAAGTCAAGTGTCAATAATCAATAAATGATTTAGCTGTAAACTAGTTGACCAGTAAACCAGTCTAACTACTGCAGGAAAATATTGGCTAAAATAGCATTTTAGTATTTAATTGACTGGAAATTACTCATTGATACTTCAAAACAAGCTAACAATTTTTTATCACCTTACTATTTGTTTTGGTATCATGACAATCTAGTGTCATTGTGTCATTTGTACATTGTCAGACACCCAACACCTTGAGTACTGGCTGGGGATAAAGAAAGTTGATGCTGTCAGTGGGTTTCAGTGGGACAATGGTCGCACTGATCAGCTGCAAGACGCCTCTGGTTGGTGGAACGATGGTGAACCTAATGGCTCTGGCGATTGTGTCAGCTCTTATGGAAAACCAAAGAACTACAAGTTGAGAGATGTAAATTGTAATAGTTACACAGCTTGCTATGTCTGTGAGATACCTTTCTAACCAGCGCAATAACAAAGGACAGACAACTTCTCAACAAACGCAACATCAAAGGACAAACAACTTCTCAACAAACACAACAAAAAAGGACAGACAACTTCTTAATAAACATAACAACAAAGGACAGACAACCTCCCAATAAACACAACAACAAAGGACAGACAACTTCTCAATGACTACAACAACACAACATGCGCAACATTAAGTTGTACACAATATGCTAGTGTGCTTTTTGATACGCTCCAAGTAGGGTACTCACAGACAATCGTTAAGGATTCATCTATGAGTGGTCATCTCAGAAGTTCTCTGGTGATTTCAACCATAGACATATAGATTGTTACAATGTCCGCGCTGAAATGAGCCAGTTTTATTCTTTTTTATTAAAACTAAATTATGGTGATACTGCTGTTTGCTATATACTTTATTGTTGTTGTAATGTGTCATCACAAGTTGAGACCTAGAGAGTAGAGTACCAGTAGTCTGACCAGTAGTCCGACCAGTAGTCTGACTAGTAGTCTGACCAGTAGTCCGACCAGTAGTCTGACCAGTAGTCTGGCTCATTAAAACTGCGTTAGATCGCTGCTGGTTCGCACTCTGAGTCAAATTCTGTTTCTCGACAACGTACCCTCCTTGATTTCACTTTGTATAGATGAGCCCAGATTGCCTCCATGTTTTTTTTTATTACTCCATGACAGGTTATCTGAAAGCACTCTGAGACACAAAAGTTTATACAATGTCTCGTTTTTGTTGCATCAAGTATTCATCAATTTTGTATAGCATGAAAACATCTACAACTGCATATTTAATAAATAACATGATATAAAGATTAATTATTACTGGAGAGACACCTGCAAGAATATCTAGAGTTCATAGACGCTTGACTACGGAGGAGCAGAGAATGCTGTGTGGTGTGCTGATATAGCGAAGTGCCATCGATACAATGTAATATGTAATGCTAGCTGTCTGTCAACCTGCATGGGAATGTTGTCCATTTATTTCATAGGCTTGCCCATAGCCCTGTACAGGTAGGCAGATGTGTAACAAGACATAAAAAATAAAAAGGTGGTGCTGTCTAATTGGGTGCTGTTTTAAGAGTTTGTGAGGTCAAAAACTGAGGACTGTTAGTTGATTTCAATAGAAGCAGCAAATAGTGTGTGGTTGTATTTAAGGGATCAGGAAATAAATAATATTTTATACAAAGCATATGATCAAAAATGAAAATATTGAAGATCTACCCAATACGGAAGGAAACAGAATAGTTGATTTTTTATTAGGTTCATATCAATTGATTATTCGCAGCATTATAAGCATAAAACAGCCTGTTAGCTGAGGACCAGCCACTGCGTGCCGACATTGTGACAATTATCATAAGAACTTGTAGAAATTGGAAACATAATTTTTTGCCGACAGTGTTTAAACACAGCTGGTTATGTAACTGAATCAGAGGTGAAAATACTAATAATAACTGCTGTAAGTTTTATTATAAAAACATTAATAAATATTGAATTCAGTGTCGATTCAATAGAACTGTTTTGTTCAAGCCATCTCATTTCACTGCCTTCTATGGAAGAGAGCAGTCACTGGTGGAGGTGATAGGATAACTCCCAACTTGTAGTTCCTCACATCTCTATCTGGTAGTTCATCAACTGGCTCAATGTTGAACTTCTGTAAGATGTTGGCCAGGAAGAGGAATATTCTTGTTCTTGCCAGATTTTCAGCTGGGCAGATTCTTCTCCCGGCTCCAAATACAAAACAGCTGAAATTGAAAACAAACAAGTACTAGAGACGAGTTAGAGAAATACTCAACTGCAAAATATAGTATGTACTTGAGGTTATATGTTTTTTGTAAAGTCTTGGTTGTTTTTGTGATTTAACCGCCCATTTTTAGAGCTTTTCAAGTAACATTCAAACAAGAAAAACTCACTGGTGCCTGGATGGATGACCAGCTGACACAAGTTTACCATTACTGTCCAGAAATCTTTCTAGTTTGACCTTAAATGGCTGCGGATAGACTTGTGGGTTGTGAGACGCGTAGTAAGAATTCATTAATACTCTTGTATTAGCTGGTATCTACAACACAGAATGTGTGAGCTCATTAACACTCTTGTATTAGCTGGTATCTACAACACGGAATGTGTGAGCTCACAAACACTCTTGTATTAGCTGGTATCTACAACACGGAATGTATGAGCTCACAAATACTCTTGTATTAGCTGGTATCTACAACACAGAATGTATGAGCTCACAAATACTCTTGTATTAGCTGGTATCTACAACATGGAATGTGTGAGCCCACAAACTTGTATAAAACTCTCTAATTCTATTCTCTGCATCCAAAATTGAATGCTATTTGAATTTGCCATCATAAGTTTTTGATATAAGTCAAACTTGAGCTTTGTTTAGGTTTTAAAGGAAAATAATTTTCATAGCAAGATCATATGTGATGTGTTCACTTAGCAATTTCTAATCTCCTACGTTGTAACTATATGGAAACTGAAAACTTGAATGTTGTTGGCAGCAAAGAGTGATTTATCAATATAGTTATCTGCCAAAATAAACCCCAATAACTTTGATATGACTTTAAATCTGTTGGTGGACCATAAATTTGTAGTTGTGTTCCTACGTTGAAGTGACATGGTGATGGGGGTCTCGCGGGTACCCCATTGCAAAGGGCCTATATAACAGAGAGAAGGCAATGCAGTCCTAACAAGATCACAGAGTGTACATGTGACTAGGTACCTTGTAGCCAGCAATCTCAGTGTCTCTTAAGGTGTAGTGTGGTACAAGGAATGGTGTTACACTCATATATCTCATGTTCTCGTGTAGGTAGGCATCAATCAATGGTAACTTTTCTCTGTAAATAGTAGTAAAAGCACAACTCACTGACTACACAACTCACTGACCATACAACTCACTGACTACACAACTCACTGACTAGACAACTCTAGAAATTAACAAGAACAAGTAATGATTGACATGCCTAAAACAAACTGTGTTATATACATTAACAGTACGCTGTTGTGTTGTAAAGGATGCCGCTTGATTTTATAAGAATCGATTTGTTGTGCCTGAAAAAACTCTACTCTCCACCACCCCACCCCACTCACCCCATCCCACCCCATCCCATCCCGCCCCGTCCCACCCATCCCACCCCATCCCACCCCATTGTGCTATACTAGACTATAATATAAATAATCTACCTATATAGTTATAGAGAACCTCATTTAAATTTGAAACTTTTGTGTTTAGATAAATAAAAATAATATTAGGAAAATAACTTTTCTTAAAAAATCATAAAAGGTTTTCTAGAAGCAGCAGCAAACCTCTGCATACCTGTCAGCGACAGATATGACATGGCTGGGTTCAAACTGGCTGTCGATTTCTGCTTGGAGTCTCTTCTGTAACTGTGGTTCATGTAACATGTCTAGAAACACTTGGGATAGACTGCTCAAGCTTGTCTCCATCCCTGTGGCAATGGGAACACAACTCCTTGTAATCTTTTATTAATGTTGTTGCAATATGGTACAAAGTCTGGCAAAATCAAACATTCATGCGAATTTGTAGTATTTAACCAACATTAGCCATTTGTACCTCCAACAATAAAGTCCAGTAGCAAGCCTTTCAGACAGTCATCGTCAATTTGATTTTCTCCTTCCACTCCATCTATTTGAGCCTCAATAAAATAGTCGAGACAGCCGCGTTTGTTGTTAGGGTCAAACGATGCCTTGATAAGAAAAATTAATGGTAAAAGGAAGCATGGAACTATTGAATGAAATTCAAGAAAAATCTCCCACAAAGCTACTAAAACCCAGTATTATCATATGACATAGACACTCATAGAGTTATTAGAGACGGCTCAACCGACAGCAGGTACCTTCGCCTCATCTATGCGAGGCTGAATAAACGAGTCAATCATCTCGATTGTTCTGTTGATGTCAGCGTGGACTGACTTGAAGAGGAACTTAAAGTTAAGTAGAGAAGGGAACAAGTCAAGTACTACCCCAGAAGTGAGTGGATCCATCCCCTTCAGCATACACTGGTTCATCTCATGCAGCGAGTGGCACATGAGATCATCATAAGAATGTCGCTCACCAAACAGCTGTAAAACATGTGATAACAAGTAGGATATAGTATTTAGTAACTATTGTTATTGAATTGAATAAAAGAACTACAATGCATTAGTAACTACTAGCAATAACAACACACATGCCAATCAAAGAATCTTTCCTTTGTTGCTGGATACAACCCTAAATAATTTTTTGACCTGCTCGATCTCTAGAGTGTCCCTGCAGATGTCTTACACCCCTACCAGGACGCTGTAAAAGATGGAGAAAACTCTAAGACAACCTGCTCAGGCTTGGCTGATGAATAAGCAAAATAACTGACCCTCATTGTTCCACCTTCTACAACCCCTCTACAAGTGATCCCCCACTCCCATGGATGGCTTTGTTTGTAAGCAAGAAAGAACCTTCTAGAACGTTTGATTTACTAGTTGGGGTGACCAAAATATGGAGAAATTTCATACAAGACAACAGCTGGCAACCCTCGACCTTGTAGAAGAAACTTTTGGCGGATTATATATGACACAAAAATCAAAAACTTCTTTGTTAATTTCCACTAACAAAAAATATCCAGAAACAACTCCAAAAAGCGGCAAGAGTGGCTTTTATACATTTGTTCTGGGATAAAGCAAGGAAAAAAATGGTGGACAAATAAAAAAACTGGAGTTGCAAGAAGACAAAAACTTTCCTTCTCCTCAGAGTTGCCTAGCGTATCATTCAATCTACTTACAAATGGTGGCTGGTGATCAGTTATCAAAGCTTATATCTTGTTTTGAATTGAATCATTTGTACAATTGATTATATTATTGGTTGCTATCTCATCTCTGACTTACTATAAAAGTAAGTACTGCTAAAGCTATGTTATCTCTCACTTACTATAGAAGTAAGTACTACTAAAACTATGTTATCTCTCACTCACTATAGAAGTAAGTACTACTAAAGCTATGTTATCTCTCACTCACTATAGAAGTAAGTACTACTAAAGCTATGTTATCTCTCACTTACTATAGAAGTAAGTACTACTAAAGCTATGTTATCTCTCTTTCACTATAGAAGTAAGTACTACTAAAGCTATGTTATCTCTCACTCACTATAGAAGTAAGTACTACTAAAGCTATGTTATCTCTCACACACTATAGAAGTAAGTACTACTAAAGCTATGTTATCTCTCACTCACTATAGAAGTAAGTACTACTAAAGCTGTGTTATCTCTCACTCACTATAGAAGTAAGTACTACTAAAGCTATGTTATCTCTCTTTCACTATAGAAGTAAGTACTACTAAAGCTATGTTATCTCTCTTTCACTATAGAAGTAAGTACTACTAAAGCTATGTTATCTCTCACTCACTATAGAAGTAAGTACTACTAAAGCTATGTTATCTCTCACACACTATAGAAGTAAGTACTACTAAAGCTATGTTATCTCTCACTCACTATAGAAGTAAGTACTACTAAAGCTATGTTATCTCTCACTCACTATAGAAGTAAGTACTACTAAAGCTATGTTATCTCTCTTTCACTATAGAAGTAAGTACTACTAAAGCTATGTTATCTCTCACTCACTATAGAAGTAAGTACTACTAAAGCTATGTTATCTCTCTTTCACTATAGAAGTAAGTACTACTAAAGCTGTGTTATCTCTCACTTACTATAGAAGTAAGTACTACTAAAACTGTGTTATCTCTCACTCACTATAGAAGTAAGTACTACTAAAACTGTGTCATCTCTGACTTACTATAGAAGTAAGTACTACTAAAGCTGTGTTATCTCTCACTTACTATAGAAGTAAGTACTACTAAAGCTATGTTATCTCTCACTCACTATAGAAGTGAGTACTACTAAAGCTATGTTATCTCTCACTCACTATAGAAGTAAGTACTACTAAAGCTGTGTTATCTCTCACTCACTATAGAAGTAAGTACTACTAAAGCTATGTTATCTCTCACTCACTATAGAAGTAAGTACTACTAAAGCTATGTTATCTCTCACTCACTATAGAAGTAAGTACTACTAAAGCTATGTTATCCCTCACTTACTATAGAAGTAAGTACTACTAAAGCTATGTTATCTCTCACTATAGAAGTAAGTACTACTAAAGCTGTGTTATCTCTCACTTACTATAGAAGTAAGTACTACTAAAGCTATGTTATCTCTCACTCACTATAGAAGTAAGTACTACTAAAGCTATGTTATCTCTCACTCACTATAGAAGTGAGTACTACTAAAGCTATGTTATCTCTCACTCACTATAGAAGTAAGTACTACTAAAGCTATGTTATCTCTCACTCACTATAGAAGTAAGTACTACTAAAGCTATGTTATCTCTCACTTTGTATAGAAGTAAGTACTACTAAAGCTACGTTATCTCTCACTCACTATAGAAGTAAGTACTAATAAAGCTATGTTATCTCTCACTCACTATAGAAGTAAGTACTACTAAAGCTATGTTATCTCTCACTCACTATAAAAGTAAGTACTACTAAAGCTATGTTATCTCTCACTCACTATAGAAGTAAGTACTACTAAAGCTGTGTTATCTCTCACTCACTATAGAAGTAAGTACTACTAAAGCTGTGTTATCTCTCACTCACTATAGAAGTAAGTACTACTAAAGCTGTGTTATCTCTCACTCACTATAGAAGTAAGTACTACTAAAGCTATGTTATCTCTCACTTACTATAGAAGTAAGTACTACTAAAGCTGTGTTATCTCTCACTCACTATAGAAGTAAGTACTACTAAAGCTATGTTATCTCTCACTCACTATAGAAGTAAGTACTACTAAAGCTATGTTATCTCTCACTCACTATAGAAGTAAGTACTACTAAAGCTATGTTATCTCTCACTTACTATAGAAGTAAGTACTACTAAAGCTGTGTTATCTCTCACTCACTATAGAAGTAAGTACTACTAAAGCTATGTTATCTCTCACTTACTATAGAAGTAAGTACTACTAAAGCTATGCTATCCCTCACTCACTATAGAAGTAAGTACTACTAAAGCTGTGTCATCTCTGACTTACTATGGAAGCAAGTACACAACAAATGTATCCATTTCCCAACTCCTGTGTGTCAATGGTTTGCCCTTCTTTCTCTTGCAGGATGTCTACTATCTCTGCTACAGTTTCCTCCATTATTCTTTCCAAGTGTGCCACTCCTGGCCCGTAGGACTTGAGACCTTTTGTGGCCAACTTTCTCAAAGCTAGATAGTCTGGATGGCTATAACTCTGTAATAAATGTGTAGTTGTCTGTCTTGCAAGCCGCCTTTAGTCACATGGTATGATACATGATGTTATCAAACTGTACCCTGCAGTGTGTGCACAGAGTATATTCGGTAGAGAAAAACAGGTCAATAAAAATAAATATATAAAAGAGCGGTCATGATGAAATAATGGTTGCAAGAATTCTACACAATAAATAAAATTTCAATAAAAAATGAAAAAAGTATTTTGTTTTTTAATTCAAAATGATAGTTTATTTGTTTGTGCTCATTAGAACAAATAGAAAGCTGGCCTATGATGTAATAGTAGTATAATAGAAGCAGATCTGCATAAAAACAGACCTGCCCACATATTGTAGTGCTTTTTGCCGCTACTTGGCCACAACTGCTAATCTGCTTGTCTATTTATTATTCTGCAACTCCCTATATAGGGCATCAACAAGACTAGTCTTGAAGCTTGAGCTTTATTGCAAGGAATAAAACTGAGCTCTCTGGCTCAGTCTCTCATATTTATACAAAAATATAGTATATACAATATAATCCAGAACCAATCAGATTACATGATAATAATGAAGCATATAGTAAGTCACTTAAGCATAGCGCTTATTCACTGTCTTATTGGTCCTTAACCAGAATAGGGGCGGGCTCCTGTTTGACCTTTGACCCCTTAATATCACTTGTTTAAATTGTCCAGAATTGTCTACTCTTGATACTGTTTGGGGGAGACAACTTGTAATCTTTGAGTAACCTTTACTAGCAATTATGGTCAGCTACAGCTATCTCACTTAGTACCAAGTGACCTCGACTCGCCAGCAAATTCTCCCACATACTCCGCCCCATTAGAGGCTGTGGGCTCTAATAACAATAATATAGCATTTGCTGGTGGTTCCCCACCAAACTTTTCTTGCTGTCTTTTACTACTCCTACGGACAGTTTAGGTTGAGTAGTTACCTTTGATCGGCTCCGCCTTTCTTTTCCTAAAATCATACAACCAATGCCCAGTTGTTTGTCTGCAACAGTATAGCCTAAAGGCTGATATCTCTCATCCCAGCTTGGGATGAGATCTGCATTATTCAGAGAGGTGGTGTTACAACATAGAGATTGTACAGCCCTCACTGCCAGTGGTTCTATTGGTACACTGATGGTATCGTTTTTAAGCCCTCTTGTAAGTCTTTGGGCAGGTATACACAAGCTAGATGGCTCTGTTGGGTGCCTCCGGCCCAAGGCAACTCCTGTCTGGCCCGGGGGGTTCTGGAACCTTAGGTGGCATTGGCTATACAAAGTTTTACTTTCAATAGCGCTTTTGCTGTCATTTTTTACTGCAGCTCTCCCCGTAGGAAGCGGAGGAAAGTCCTCAAAGAATGTGGGTGAGGGCACCCTGCTCTTAAGAGCCAGTGGGTCATTGCTACTTCTATTGGCTATTACCCAATTACTATAATAGTCACACTCATCACCATTAGCCTTACTCTTTTCTCCTCTGCTTTCAGTGTAGTTTTCTGCAACGTTAGATGGTCGTTCTTGATCAATCATCTCCGTCTGCCCCCCTTTAGGTGCACCTTTCACAGGTGTGGACAACAACGCTTCTTCCTCTTCCGGTAGGATAGGGTCGAAACTGTCTAGATTCTCCTGCAGGAGCGCCTCTTCATCTACCTCAGATGAATCCTTTTCAGAGTAGTTTGTAGCCATGTTGTTTGTAGTTAGAAGAGCAGTTGGATTAGGTGTGGTTACCTCAGGCTGCTGTGTGCAAGCGAACTTGCTCACTACTGCACACCAGTCTGCAAACTGTTGACCCATCGTCTGTCTAGCATGACCTACTGGAAGCATTTTTGAATTCTGGAAAGATTTGCCAGCTTTTTTTCTGGTCTCAGGTTGTATATTGGGTGAATGAGTGTCTCTCGTGGGCTCATTTGACACCAAGAATGGCTGTGCTCCTCCCAGTGGTTCTCTGGCTAGCATAAATTTTTTCTCTTGTGAGGTGTGTTTTCTCGCGGTCTGCCATTGTGGCCTTGCATCATTGTCATGAAAGTGCCTCTCTACTTGATGGCAAACAGCTTGGCCATATCTTATGGGTGGTCCTGTATTTCTTTTGGGTAATCCCCTTTCTTCTTCACCTGCAAAAGGGTAATGCCCTTGGACTGTCAGTGGTGTAGCCAGCAGGAGTGTAGCGCTTGCTGCACCGTTTTCACCTATAGCTGGTAGAATATCTGGTCCACTTTCATATAGTTTGCAGGGGAGGTTGGTGGTGACTTCCTCTCCCTGCAGGGAAGGATTGTCCACTATTGGTTCTGATAGCTGGGTTGCCGGTGCCAATAATTCAGCAGGAGGGGTAGGCTCTGCTGGTTTAGCCAAACGGGCTGCTTTGGGGCGCCGGGCTACCGCTCCTCTCATGTTGGGACGCCTGTTGGGTTCTACGGCAGCAGGGGCCTGCCCTCTGGGATCCGGGCAGCTCTTGTATGGCTTCAAGCAGGATCCATTCTGTATTGATGACTGCCCATGGCGTGTGATCAAGTAGGTGTGGTTGGAGTATGCTTCTTCCACCGTAAATGGGCCCACAAACTTTGGCTGTAGCTTGGGATTTTCACCCTTGCGCCTCCTTCTGTTTTCGAGCCAGACTTGGTCTCCAACAGCAAAAAGGGTTGGCTCCTCCCCCTCTTCATTCCTGATTTGTCTCTGCGTCTCTCTTAACGTGTCATGTACTGACTCTAGACGCTCTTTCAAGTTCTGCGCATATTGGTGTACTGGCATATGGTCGGTAAGTGGTGGATGGTAATCAATTTGGTCTGGGAGTCTGAGTTCTCTTCCCAACATTAGGTAGTTGGGTGTTTCATCCGTCACTGAATGGGGAGTAGCCCTGAATGCCCTCATGAGTTGAGGTAGCACCAAGTCCCATTCTTCAGGCCTCCTTGTTAGTAACAGAGAACGTAGTGAGTCACCAAGCACTCGATTATTTCTCTCGACCACTCCATTGGCTTGGGGGTGATAGGGTGTTGTTCGGGTCTTTTCAACATTCCACAGGGTGCACAGCTCTTTCATCAGACCTGACTCAAATTGTGCACCTTGGTCTGTGTGGATTTGTTCAGGGATGCCAAAGTAACAAAATATTCTCTCATCGAGAGCTGCAGCCACCACTGGCGTAGTTGCATCAGGAATAGCTAGTGCATCCTGCCATCGGGTAAAATGGTCTGTGAGCACTAGTATCCACACATTTCCTCTGTCGGTTTCAGGCAGGGGCCCAACCAGATCGACAGCCAGCTTTTGCCAGGGGCGACCAGCATACATTCGCTGTCTGGCAGGGTTGGGCTTCGTGCCACCACTTTTTGCACGCTGGCAAACTTCACAGCTTGCAACCAACCGGCGTGCATCTGCATTCATTCCTGGCCAGTACCAGGTCAACTGTAGTCGTTTGGTGGTCTTTTTGATGCCTGCATGGGCTAGTGAGTGGGTCTGCCACATCACAGTTCCTCGAAGGCTGGGTGGGCAGATGGCACACCAACGGGCTCTATTGCCAACCACTATATGAACTTCCAGCACGCCATCAGCCCTTATGCGGAGTGATGGTTGACGTGCGCTCAACTGTCTGAGTTCCCGACAACCCAACTCCAGTTGCTCCTTAGTCAACAGGGTCCCACTCTCTACGGCTGCATAGATAACTGCTGTGGGATGGTTGCCCTCCTTTTGTGCTTTAGCCAGGTCTTTGTCAGCGGGTGCAGCATTGCTTCTGCTTACAGCTGCGACCTGGGTTCCATCAGTGGTGGTGCTGGATAGGGGTGTTCCTGTCAACGGAAAGTTTACCCCTGCATCCTCAGCTACTTCTGCCTTGGTAGGTCCACCATCTCTATTTTGGATGTGGGTGCACTGTCGGCAATCAGTAGCACAACGCCTGCTGAGGCCGTCTGCATTGCCGTGCTGCGATCCACTCCTGTGCTCCAGAGTGTAGGTGAACTCTGACAAGATCTCTAGCCAGCGAGCCACCTGGCTGGTTGGCTCCTTTTTTCGACACAGCCATAAGAGCGAGGCATGGTCAGTGCGCAGTCTGAATTTCTGCCCGTACAGGTATGGGCGGTAATGCTTAACAGCTTTAACAACAGCAAGCAGTTCCTTCCTTGTGACGCAGTAATTGCGTTTGGCTGGACCCAATGTTTTGCTGTAGTACGAGATAACTCGCTCTCGTCCTCCTTGCTCTTGTGATAACACTGCTCCCAGGCCATCTTGACTTGCATCAGTGTCCAAGATGTAGGTTCCCTTGGCCTCTGAGTAGCCCAGAATGGGTGCTGTAAGCAGGCTATGTTTGAGTTGCTGGAACGCTCTCTGTTGGTCAGTGTCCCACTCCCAAGTGGCTTCCTTGCTGGTTAATCTGGTTAGTGGTTTGGCGACTGTAGCGAAGTCGGGAATAAACTGTCTATAATAGCCTACAGTTCCAAGGAATGCTTGAAGGCCTTTTAGGTCCTTCGGAGGTCTCCAGCCTTTAATTGCTTCCACTTTAGCTGGGTCGGTGGCTACCCCTTTCTCACTGACCACATGACCTAGGTATTTGACTTTAGACTGTAACAGCTCACACTTCTCCGGCTTGAGTTTCAAGCCGGCATGTTGGAGTCGTTGTAGCACCTCTGCCAGTCTGTGTAGATGGGTCTGAAAGTCTGGAGCAATAACAATAATGTCGTCCAGGTATAGGAGAAGCGTTTGCCAATGGAGTCCGTGCAGCACCTTTTCCATAAGGCGTTGGAATGTGGCAGGAGCTGAGGTCAGCCCAAAAGGCAGAACTTTCCATCGCCACAGTCCGGTTCTGGTGGCAAAAGAGGACTTCTCTCTGGCATCTTCGTCTAGCGGCACCTGCCAGTAGCCACTGACCAGGTCCAGTGTAGTAAAATATTTACTACCTGAGAGTGCATCTAAACTCTCGTCGATCCGAGGCAGTGGGTATGCATCCACGTGGGTTACGGCATTCAACTTTCTGTAATCAATACAGAATCGCCAGTTTCCAACTTTTTTCCTCACCAGCACCACTGGCGAGCTCCAAGCCCCTGAGGCTGGTTCAATCAAACCTCTTTTCAGCAACTGGGCCACCTGCCTTTCTGCCTCTTCTTCTTTTTGAGGCCCCAGGCGATGTGGGGGCTGTCTTATTGGCTTGGTGCCTGGCAGTAAGGGGATGCTGTGAGCTACAAGGTCTGTGAGACCCATGTCTTGTTCTCCCTTGCTGAAAACTGTTTGATATTGTCCCAACAGCTGTGCTAGCTGTTGGGCTTCTTCCTGATTCTTGCAGTTCGGCAATGCTGCGTCATAGACTTCTTGCAGGTGTTCTGGCACCGGGTGGGTGAGTACTGTCGTGCCACGTAAGGGTGCTTTTTCGGCTGGTGGATCTTTATCTATGCATTCATCTGGTGAGACAGCCAGGTACTTTCCCACCTTTTTTCCTGCCTTTAATTGTACAGGTTGGTCCGTGGGGTTCAGACATCGTACTAGAATTCTGCCCTGCTCATCTGGGTGGTTTAAACTAGCTGCCAAAGGTGGTCCATCTGTCCGCCCCTCTATCAACCCCAGTGGAGGGTGGTTTGAGTTGTTCAGCTCACACCACAGCATGGCTTCTGAGCATGGTGGGAGTTGGGCGTCCCTGAGTACTAGCACTTGACTGACCATCATTCTGCCATGCTTATCAGTACATGCAAGTTCCTGCCCATCCAGAACAATTATGGCTTCATCGAATTTGAGCTGACACTGGTGTGACTGTAGGAAAGGCATCCCAACAATTGCATCTTCACTTATGTGGCTAACTACGAATGTAACTTCAGTCTTGACATCTCTGAGCCTAAGAGGAAGCCGAATCGTGCCGTAAAAGGGGATGCGGGAGCCGTCGGCCATGAGTCCGTGCGTGTCACTCTCTTGCAAAGTTTGCCTAGTAGCAGATGAAAGTCGCCGAAAGGTGTGTTGAGACAACAAATTAGTAGTACAGCCTGTATCTACTAGGATAGAGATTGCTTTCCCTTCCAACTTGCCCGGCAGAAAGTAACTCGCCGTATAGGGGCGTTCAAGGGGTTCCTCCATTATCTCGGCTGGTTGTACTTTAGGAGTTGTCTGTCTGGAACTTCGCTTGGGTAGGGTACGCAGTTCAGTTGAGGTAGCAGGCTTTGCCGACTGTATATGCCAGTGTGGTTGGCCACATAGCTCCGGGCTTGCCTCTAGTTCATCTGCCTCTTGTAACATTGCGAACCGGTTGGAAGTAGGTACTTCCCAGTGTAGTTGGGTGGCCACTGGTGTTGTCAGCGTTGTAGGTTGGCCATCTACAGGATTGTGTTGTTCCAAGCGCTGAATTGTCTTGTCAAATCTCCGGGTTGCCCGTGATTGGCTAGCAGTTGGAGTTACTGCACCGGGCCTTTTCCGTTTCCCGGCTGTTTGTTGGTCTGCTTGGGCCTACTGCTCCATGGCTTGGAGGGGCAGCCACTGCGGTAGTGTCCTTGCTTTCCACAGCCCCAGCAACTTGGTGGGACCAGCTCCTCCTTGTCTGTTTGGAGAGCAGGTGGAGTGTGTTTCTGCGTTTTGATCTCCTCCAACAATCCTTGTACAGTCTTCATTATCATCATCAACATGTTTTGTTCCATACATTCTTTGACTTGAGCGACTGGGAGTGAAGTTGGTTGAGCAGTTTGTAGCTCATCCTCTTCTTCTTCCTCACTTTCCACCATACGAACCCTGTTGGGTCGTTCTTCTGGGAATGACTTGATCTGCAAGTATTCATTGCCACTTCGGACTGCATCCTCTACGGTTTGTGGTTGAACTGCGAGGAGGTGGCGTTGTAAGGCCGCATTTCCCAGAGTGCTGGAAAAGGTATCTAGCACCATCCTTTCCACCCGTCGGGGTGGCAAATCATCATACGCCACATTCACAAGGCGTTGCACCTCATTGGCGTGTTCTTGTAAAGTTGTTTTGTGTGGCCGACGCATGCTGACAGCTTGGCTAGTGCTTCTCTGGCCGTCAGGCCAAAACGAGCCCTAAGAGCAGTGTATACTCTCTGCACATTATTAGGCTTGCCACACTCTAGAGCGTCTCCTCTGAGAGCCTCTCTTAAATGCAGGAGTGTGGTGTTGTGTCCCCAGTCATTGGCATCGGCAACTTCTGTGAAACGTGCAATAAAATATTCCACGTCCCCTGACCCTTCAAACTTCGGTACTTTAAATGCAGTCTGTGCAGCACAATGTTGAGTGGCGCCTTGCAGCGCTTGTGCCAACAGTTGAATCGGGTCAACAGCTGGTTGTGCTGCCAATTGAATGGCTGGCTGTACTGCAGCAGGCTGTGCTGGTTGAAATGCTTGATCATTAGCTGGTTGAGCAGCTTGCTGTATGACTGGTTGAGCAGCTTGCTGCATTGCAGGCTGTGCTAGTTGAATGGCTTGTTGATTAGCTGGTTGAAAAGCTGGCTGTATGAGTGGTTGAGCAGGTTGCTGCATTGCAGGCTGTATGCCTGGTTGAACAGCTTGCTGTGCCGGTTGAATGGCTTGCTGTGCAGCTATCTGTGCAGCAATCTGAGCAGCTGGCTGTATGAGTGGTTGAGCAGCTTGCTGCATTGCAGGCTGTATGACTGGTTGAGCAGCTTGCTGTGCCGGTTGAATGGCTTGTTGATTAGCTGCTTGAACAGCTGGCTGTATGACTGGTTGAGCATCTTGCTGCATTGCAGGCTGTATGACTGGTTGAGCAGCTTGCTGCATTGCAGGCTGTATGACTGGTTGAGCAGCTTGCTGTGCCGGTTGAATGGCTTGCTGATTAGCTGGTTGAACAGCTTGCAGTATTGCAGGCTGTATGCCTGGTTGAGCAGCTTGCTGTGCCGGTTGAATGGCTTGCTGATTAGCTGGTTGAACAGCTTGCTGTATTGCAGGCTGTATGACTGGTTGAGCAGCTTGCAGTATTGCAGGGTGTATGCCTGGTTGAGCATCTTGCAGTATTGCAGGCTGTATGACTGGTTGAGCAGCTTGCAGTATTGCAGGGTGTATGCCTGGTTGAGCATCTTGCAGTATTGCAGGCTGTATGCCTGGTTGAGCAGCTTGCTGTGCCGGTTGAATGGCTTGCTGATTAGCTGGTTGAACAGCTTGCTGTATTGCAGGCTGTATGCCTGGTTGAGCATCTTGCAGTATTGCAGGCTGTATGCCTGGTTGAGCAGCTTGCTGTGCCGGTTGAATGGCTTGCTGATTAGCTGGTTGAACAGCTTGCTGTATTGCAGGCTGTATGCCTGGTTGAGCAGCTTGCAGTATTGCAGGCTGTATGCCTGGTTGAGCAGCTTGCTGTGCCGGTTGAATGGCTTGCTGATTAGCTGATTGAACAGCTTGCTGTATTGCAGGCTGTATGCCTGGTTGAGCAGCTTGCTGTGCCGGTTGAATGGCTTGTTGTGCAGCTATCTGAGCAGCTGGCTCTACTGCTTGCTGTGTAGCTGCTTGAGCAACTGGCCCTTCTGCTTGCTGTACAGCTGTCTGAGCAGCTGGCTCTACTGCTTGCTGTGTAGCTGCTTGAGCAACTGGCCCTTCTGCTTGCTGTACAGCTGTCTGAGCAGCTGGCTGGGCAGCTGCATTTCTTGCTCTCCTGGTAGCCATGCTTCTCCGTAATGGTTAGCTTGGTAGCGTGGTTGTCTCTTTGAGCAGTTGTGACCTTGTGGGTATTGTATGCAATATCCCACTGCTGCCACCAATGTAGTGCTTTTTGCCGCTACTTGGCCACAACTGCTAATCTGCTTGTCTATTTATTATTCTGCAACTCCCTATATAGGGCATCAACAAGACTAGTCTTGAAGCTTGAGCTTTATTGCAAGGAATAAAACTGAGCTCTCTGGCTCAGTCTCTCATATTTATACAAAAATATAGTATATACAATATAATCCAGAACCAATCAGATTACATGATAATAATGAAGCATATAGTAAGTCACTTAAGCATAGCGCTTATTCACTGTCTTATTGGTCCTTAACCAGAATAGGGGCGGGCTCCTGTTCGACCTTTGACCCCTTAATATCACTTGTTTAAATTGTCCAGAATTGTCTACTCTTGATACTGTTTGGGGGAGACAACTTGTAATCTTTGAGTAACCTTTACTAGCAATTATGGTCAGCTACAGCTATCTCACTTAGTACCAAGTGACCTCGACTCGCCAGCAAATTCTCCCACAATATCTAATTTGGTCATGTGTGTTTATTTAATGTGTTGGATTGGTTACAGACCTGTCAGACATGTATTTGTTTGTTTTTTGTATAATTTTTGTTAGTATAATATGCATCTGCATAAAAATAGGCATACTAACATATTACATTGTTGTTTTTTGGTATGAATAGTTTTATAGACCTGTTACAGTATATTTATATAGGTATGTAAAATGTATGTTTGAAAGGTTATGTAACTGATAGTTGACAGTTGCACAGACCTGTCAGATATTTGTTGAATTGTTATTTGATTATGCTGGAGGTTTTCCTCCCAGTTTAAATCCCAGTCAACATGTTCCCTTTGTGTTGTGACTTGTTTGTTTTGGTAGCGGCTCAAGTGTTATGTTTATTTGATTAAAACGGTGGATATAATAGTTGCGAGAATAATAAAGTACAGAATAATAGCGTAAAAAGCGTAGATAAAATGGATAACATTTGTAATAGAAAGTATATAATAGTAGCGCACGAAGCGTATAAAAAAGTTGTCTTAATTTGTAAAATATTCAATAACATTGCTAATTTGTAAAACATTCAATGACTTTGCAAGAAATATTGCTACATTCGGGATTCTGACACAAACAGACTCATTCCCGAAACATTTTTTATATTATTATAAATAAAAACTCTATAGAAAGATGGTGGTGGAATTGTAATTGCTATCGAATTGTTTTCGCATACGGTGTATTGTTTTTTGAAAGTACAATCATTAGATGTCTCTGGAGTTGTGATGAGTGTTGTTGGAGTAGAAGTTGTAGTTATGGGAATTGTGTTGTTTGTTGGAGTCGTAGTTGGAGGATTTTTATATCTTTCGAGATATTCCATAGTTTGGTTGGTTTTGCATACGTAATTGTAATCGCCAGATGTGGGAGCGTGTTCTCCCTCAACAGGGTTTAAAACACATGAAAAACTGAAGAAGCTGATTTTCAAAGATCGATTCAAAATACGTGTTACTAGTCGAATGTCGGTGTAACTGAGAGTTCCTTCAGAGCAGTTTTCTATAGGCGGAGAAAAAACGAGGGGGAATGATGCAGCCGTAATCGGTGTTGTTGTTGTTGTCGTCATTGTTGTTGTCAGAGTTGTAATGCTTGGTCATTCTCTATACGCTCGGATGCACTTCACCGGTTTTGCAGACAAATTGGTATTTGTCCGTCATGCTGGTTCTGGAGCAGTTTGGTCAGAGTCCGTGAGGTGCCATAGACCATATCAACGAGTATTGTCGATATTTTAAAGTTTCATCCAAAAGACGAGAAGCTACTCGAATACTTCTCAGTCCAAGAATTTCATAGTGACATCCTGAAGCCCGATGAGATAAAACAAATGGAAGAGTGTCTGTTGCGAGACAAAGACCGAAAAGGGTAGATAATGATAGCAGACAGATACGGTATTTCATTTTCTTGTGAGAGACTTTTTTGCCATAGTTTGCGCTTCAAACGACTAGGGTTAGCTGTCTCAAACAGTGGCTGTAATCGCTTAATATGTCACAATTAAAATTTGGTACACAGAACATTGGGATCGCATCTGTCTTTTTCATCTCCTCAACACGTAATGCTAACGATGATCTTGCTTTTAAAGGTCTTGAGATTTCCAAAACTCAAAGAGGAAAAATTCACGCCTTTGACACTGTCGACATCAGCGATGACCGCAATTGGTTTGGCGCTGCTCAAGTGATTGCATCATGTGCATGCAAAGTCAAAATTTTCAAATTCTTGCGAAATTGGGCAAATCAGACGTGACGCTTTGTAGTCTATGCTTGGTAGTCTATTGCACACAATTTCCCATACTGAAACAGTTTTGCATTTTTGGTAAGTCCATCTGCATCATTTTTAACTCCCAATCTACAATCCTCTTCATTTCGACTGTATTTTGTTGGAGTATTACACGATGATACACTTGTTGTTTTTTGGTTTTTGCAAATCCAAAAGGCATTTCGAGGTATGAAGAACCCGCAATACAAAAAGTCGGAGGGGTAGATTCTCACGCAATTATTGTCATTTGCATCCGTATACCTTATACTCCATTCAAGAGGTGCAGAGTACCAGACATCGTCTCTTTCCATAGCTCCATCGACGTATTCATCAACATTGTCGGTGTGGAAGAATCCATCTGTGTTGAAAACTACAGCCATCAATAGCAATACGATTGTGCAACTCATCTCCAAAGTGCTTGCACGTTCGGCATCGACTTTTAAATGCTTTCACTCAATGGCGATCTCAACATTTATATGCAATCGACTCTTGGCATAGTCATGTCCTTCAGTTGTTCTGGAGATGTGAGATGGTCATATCAAAGTGTTCAGCGACATTTAAATATGGTTCTATCCGCGCTTGAGTCAATAGGAAATGCGAGGGTGTCTACCGAAACACAACACAATAGTCTTTATAAAAATTGAAATATCCACCAAATCACCGGTGCCTTCCAAACATTGTTTCACATCAATTAGTTTGATCACTCTTTTTAAATCCACAAAATCTATCTATTTTCTTCAGAACAACAGACATTAGAATCAAAGTTCCCATAGCAGTTCATGCATTCAAGAGGTGAGGATCTTGTAATACAATTACAACGTAGAAATCTGCTTTGTATCATCTTACGAGCCAAGTTTAAATCCAACACAAAGTAGAATACTTCTTCGGTGACACATTCGACGAAAATAGGATCCAAACTTTTTAAAAAACTGAACGTGAAGTAGGTTTTTAGGAATCTGGAAACAAAATAACCCAGCGTTGTGATTGGCATGAGACTCCGCTTCCTCCTATTCATACTTCTTTCAGTCTGCAATGATAAATGATGTAGATTTTTTCGTGTCATTTCTTTTAGGAGTCCATGGCATCCGTTGAGTCATGGTCACCGTTGAGTCAGTTGAGTCGTCATTGTCAAGACTGAGTGCGTAGGGATAATCGGGATTAATCTTTTAAACGCTGGTACGATAGTTTTTTTTGAGATGCGGGTAATAGATAGAGATTTAATCTGGCAAGTAAATTTTCTAACATAAAGCGAGTTTTCAAGTTGCTCAATGAAAGTTCCAGAAAAGCGTCTATCCATTTATCATGCATCAACAATCCAATTTTAGCATTTTTTAGAACTGTTTTTCTATGGATCCAGTCTATTGCATCTTACAGTCCTTGTTCGGTAAGCGCAACACAGTCCATCATCTCCTCGCATCTGTCACAAATGGTATTATTGTATGAACAGTGACAGTTCATTAGCGAAAGATTTGTTGCTTACTTGTACAATCCACCTCCTAGTACTCAGTACATGCATTCTTCCGTGAAAAACCTCAGCATTTTATCGGAAACTTCAGCCAGCAAGTTTCTGGCTCCTATAACCTTGGATGCTTCTTGTTAAGCGAAGTCTTCAACGCGCAACATGTTTGTTGTTATTCCAACAAGCTACAAAGCGCGCCACTAAAAATTTTTTTGTAAGCGAAAAAGACGTTATAATGTATAACAATTTTTCCTTGACTGAAAAACCTTTGTTCCATGCAAAAACTACATTATGTTATAAAATAATTTTTGCGCAACTAAAAATATATTTTTTGCACAAAAAATACATTATAATACATAAGAATTTTTGCGCGACCAAAACAATTATTTTTTTGCGAATACTACATCATATTGTGGTAGATTTTGGTGAAAGATACTAGTGAACAGGGCGTTCGCTACACCACTTCTCCACTCTATGCGCTGGCAATGCACCTACAGCCATCGGTAAGATGCTGTGCCGGTAGCAAAGCCATACTGTGCCGGTAGTACAGTACACAGGGCCAGTATCGGGCCGGTAGTGACCTCTACAGGGTCGGTAGTGACCTCTGCAGGGCCGGTATGCTGCCACAGGGCCGGCACAAGATTGCTGCCTTAGTTGAGGAACTTGGAAATTAGCCAGAACTTCTCACCAAGCCAGGAGCCAAAGCTATCTACCCTAACATCAACGGTAACCAGGACCCCAAGCTAACTGGAGCCTTGGGACCTCATGGAACAGCCTGATTGGCCAGCAGGAGATAGGACTCCTCCCTTAGCCACTTGGCACCGCCCTTATTTACTCTCTTTTGATTACCTGATTGGTGGCCTATTTATATAAGCACTTGTATTGGTCTAATTACTTCCTGTACTGTTATTCTTATATGTTTGATACTTGTGAGCTCTCCTATAAAAGGAGAGAAATTTCATGTGTTCTGTGCATTCATTCCTATGTTGCCATGGCATTTGCTCTTATATTGCTAACCCTAGAGGAATAATTACCCTCACGACTGTCATAGAGAATATAGCCATTAATACAAGCACTACACGGTACTGTTTGTTTGAGCCATGGGCTCCTGCCTTACCGGGTAATTCGGTTACCCTGCACAGTTGTCACTGTCGGTCAGCACAGTGTCCCCTCTGGAGAGAGGTATAATACTCGAGACTAGTGGATGTCCGTGGTAACAGACCGGAATCCATTGCAATATTATATAAGAATTTTCCTGTGCCGAAACAATTTTTCTTCTCACGAAAAACACACTATTTTATATCGAAAGTTTTGCGCGAGCATTCTCATTGGCTGTAGGGACAGGTCAGTTGGTGCAACTTAAGCTATGCAATATCTCCTGTTTTTACACAAAAGCATCCACTCCAGCAACAGTGACTAAAGAAACAACATCTACTGCTATTACTAGGACTACCAGCGATAACGTAAAAACTAATAAATAATTATTTTACACTAGTTGAAGAACTCAACTAGTTGCGCTGTGGAAAGAGTGTACTCCTAAAGCCTAGTGACTTTGCTTTCAAGACTGCAACGTTTTAGGCATTGACAAAATTGCCTATTTTGTCAGAGAGGCAACAACTGGGTTCTAATTGTTTATTATTATATGTACTTGGGTAGTTTGCGCTGTGGAGAAAGTGTACTCGTAGAGCCTAGCCGGTTTGCTCTCAGGACTGCAAAGTCTTTGGCGTTGACAAAATTGACTTTTTGTCAGAGAGGCAACTCCTGGGTTTTAACTATATGCTATTAATTGTACCCATGTAGCTTGCGCTGTGGAGGAGTACTGCTAAAATCTAACTAGTTTGCTCTCTCAAGACTAAGTAGTCATTTGCAATGATAGAAAAATAATTTTTATTACGGAGAGCTAATTAGACTCTATTCATTGGATAGGATTATCTATGTAGCTAACCATTCCCCTACATTTTATTATCTATTTAACCAGAATTTTACCATTATTTAACTCTTTTTTTTCTATTTTTCAGTTTAACTTCTCACTCAATGCAATGGCTAACTAAGATCAATAATACCAAATCAAACAAACTCCTAACATTCGAACCGTATCCCAAAGAAAAAGAAAACTTTCTGCCTGAGTCCTCTATAGCGAAGAAGAATTCGAGAAAAATTAGACCAAAACCAAGAAGTTTCGATGAAAGTAAAACGTGTACGTGTGCGCGTTTTTTCTAGAAAATATCTCTAGTTCAAACATTTCCTGCTTGGCAAAAAAGTCGCCAGTATGCTGAACTCTTGTCAATTAAATGTAAAAATTGATGATTGGTAGGTTTTAGTTGCTTCATTTAAATCAAAGACCATCGCTTTTGGAGATAATTTGCATTGAAATGCTATCCGAAGAGGTCTATAAAGACTTGTCCATCATCCACTAAGTGGATATCAAACGTCGAGCCAGATCTCTAGTGAATAAAAAGGAGACTGGCAAGCTAGAATTGATGCAACTCGATGTGCCAAAGCTGGTGGTCTTCTTGGGGTTCGACGAAAAAAAACAACCACTCCTTTACCGGAATAGATTTCCTGCTGATATAACGGCTGAAGACGCCAAACAAATAACTAGGCTAATAAGAAACAAAACCTCCGACCAATTGCTAAAGATGATCCGTATCGCAACTCTGTCTCAATTTTTCGTCAGCAGCCTGATCAGTTTTGAAGCCCCCCAAGTCGAGTGTCATTTAAATTTACTGAATGGAGAGGTGGTGATGAACGCTCTATTAGTGAGCTACAGAACCTTGCAATATGACAGATTGGTGATAGGATCTTTGCACATACCCGGTGAAAATGCTGCAGATGTAAAAAGAATTCAAACCGGTATTATCCTTTTATGAAATTGAGAAACTAGTGGATTCGGTCACGCTCAACATGACATCATCGTATTGACACCACTGCAGGCATTGTAAGAAATCCAAAACATGAACTACAAACCCGATGAGTTTGAGAATTTGAAATAATTTGCCGCAGATGAAATTGTTGAGGACAACGTGCTGTTGCTTTCAGTAGAAAACATCCTTTCTACCCAGTCGGAATATTCTAATCTACAAGACAAGGATTGTAGTCGGCGAGTTCAAGACATCTGATACAGCTCAGTGAGTGATTTATCTTTTCTATATAATGTAATCTTCTACCTATTGTAATTGAACGTTTTATTTCAATTTAATTGCAATAATTTGTTTACCACGTTATTTTTTTTGTTTTAGATATAAAAAAGATAGAACGGCTTAAGGATTCTAAAAGATCACAGTATTATCATCCGAGTCTCAGTAAAAGTCTACTACAAACAACGATGCTTTGATTAGCCAAATTATACCCGGACTATTCAATAACAAACAAACACTTTAATTAATCAATGCTTATTCATTATACACTTCGTCTATTACTCTTTGTTATACGCTATATACGCTATATACGCTATATACGCTATATACTCTATATACGCTATATACGCTATATACGCTATATACGCTATATACACTATATACTCTATATACGCTATATACGCTATATACGCTATATACGCTATATACGCTATATACGCTATATACGCTATATACTCTATATACGCTATATACGCTATATACGCTATATACGCTATATACACTATATACGCTATATACTCTATATACGCTATATACGCTATATACGCTATATACGCTATATACTCTATATACGCTATATACGCTATATACGCTATATACGATACTATTATTTATTTCTATTACAAATGTTATCCATTTTATCTACGCTTTTTACGCTATTATTCTATATTTTATTACGCTCACTATTATATCCACTATTTTAATCAAATGAACATAGCACTCAACCTGCTACCAAAACAAACGTGTCAAAAAACAAAGGGAACATGTCAATTGGGATCTAAACCGGGAGGAAAACCTCTAGCATAATCAATTAACAAATCAACAAATATCTGACAGGTCTGTGCAACTGTCAACTATCAGTTACATCACCTTTCAAACATACATTTTACATACCTATATAAATATACTGTAACAAGTCTGGAAAAATATTCAATCCAAAAAACACCAATGTAATATGTTAGCAGGTCGTTTTCTTATGAATATGCATATTATACTAACAAAAATTATGTAAAAACTAACAAATACATGAATGACATGTCTGTAACCAATTCCACACATTAAATACTCGTGAAAAAACTAGATATGTTGTCAGGTCTGTTTTCTTATGCAAATCTGCTCCTATTATACTACTCATAATGCTGCCAGTTTAATGAAACCGATCACGTCCGTCCGTATTACACAATACATACATACTGTGCCAGCAACGTCTTTGGGGCTCATTATTCTAACCCTTGGCAATGGTGGCCTCCCTTGGAAGTCCGTACCTGCAGTAACCAACGACAGCACTGTACATGAAGAAGGAAAATGTGCAGATTCCAATTGAGTATTTTAAGTAAAAATTTTTGATTTGTTAAGTTTTGTACTAAAATTTTGCAACAAAAGATGTTGAATAAAACATCAATATTTCAACCAGTGGCACCTGATAAAAACCAGTTGCAACCATATGGTGGCCATTCATTGACAAGTGAAGGTCAAGTAGAGGTCAACCAACAGCTGTGTCAGCAGCTTAATTTACTTGCTCCAAATTTATAGACGATATTTTCTACCACATATTTTCGAAAAGTTTGTGTGTATAGTAGAACGGAGCTCTACAGAAGGCCTCGTGAAGCAACGCAAAAAGTCAGTGAGATCATGATTTGAAACAAGGAGAGGCGACAATAACATAGGCTATTCATGATTTAGAAATGTAGTGCCTTTGTGGAACCAGATTCAAATTGTTGTTTACCTAATAAGCAGAATTCCTAAACACTGGTGTAACGATGGAGACAGTTAAAACACAAAAATTAATAAATGTTTCCTGAGCATCAAGGTAGATTAAGTGAAATCTACCCAGAGCTTGAAAGCCTGTCAGCACTGGTGCAACCTTGTGATGACATAACCCCAGCTCTGGCCCCTAAAGTATTGACTTCTTGTCAAACTTACCACATACACATCCAGGCCTATAGATGAATGCTTGCATCATGCCTTGAGCAGCAGGGTCATCCTATGTGGTATTGATCGACAACTTATTTTTGGCTGAAAATTCTGACGTTTTATAAGAGTTTTGAATGCTCAACAATTTAAAAGCATATTCAACCAAAAGCTGAAGTTTTGCCAAAAATATATTTTGTGATTCAGAATTCTTTTTCCCTGCAAAACCAGCTACCTCTGCTAATATGTTTTATGCAAACTTTGGCTTGGATCACTGCTGTTCTGGCAAATGAACTTGGAGTTGTCTGCTTTAGTTTAATTTGGATTTTCCTAAAAACATGAGGACACTACTCCATTATAGAATAATAAACTAACCTTTCTTCACTAAGGCCTCCAAGCAGACTTCTGTAGTGTTCAAAATGACGATTGGTATATTAAGTATGGACACTTTAGTAACTGCTCCATACTTTTGGGCCATTTCATACAGTTGAACATGCATTTTCTGCACATCTAATGTTAGAGCATTGCCTAGCAACGGAATGCCTGGTGGCCCAGGAATGAGTCTTATTGGATCCTACACAATAAGACACGAAATGGCAGTCACCTCACTAATTTATTAGCTCAATACTTTGTTATGGAGTGCCAGAGAAGCATGTGCTTACCTTCCACCATCTGTACACCAGGTAGGTCAGAATAGAAACAGAAGCAGCTAACACCTGACCTATGGTGATCTCCATCTCACGAAAACTTAAGCTTAAAAACACTAGTCTAGTAGTGACTACTAGCTTCACAACAAGAGGATGCGCAGAGGTTTGCCTTTAAAATAATGCAAGCTTATTGGCTAGCATTGTTGATATGCATGACCTGTTGTGTGCTGAGTAAGCTCACACATGTCCAGGGTCCATTCATATTTCTTGTTGATTTATTGAGTTGCAAATGATTTTTATTGACTTCAATACACCTTCAGTATGTTTAGCTGATATGATTGCAGCATAGACACATACATATCACAAACAAGAGCATAGACATATCAATGTAGGGTATATTCAATTAGGTAACAAACTCTGGGCATAGGCACAGCTATGGTTTAGTGTTTCATAGATATCATTGGAGGTTGTCACATGACCACATGACACTATTGTCACATGACCGCATGAAACTCTATTGCTGTCGCCTAATAAACTTGGCATATGTAGGTGGGGGAGAGAGGATAACTCCCATCTTGTACTTCCTCACATCTCTATCTGGTAGTTCACCAACTGGCTCGATATCAAACTTTTGTAAGATGCTGGCTAGGAAGATAAATATTCTTGTCTGAGCCAAAACTTCTCCCGGACACTGCCTCCTTCCGCTGCCGAAGGCCAGCATCCTGCAAAAGTCAGCAAATATGGTTGCTATGAGGTTATTGCTGTATGAGAGAATACAACGATCCGTAGAATAGGATTGTTGTGCTACCAGCCATGTTTGCAGTAACAAAACACATCAATTGGCAGTAAAAAATAATTACAGCAAAAATTATTGGCTTTGTGAGGCTTTGACAAAGTTTTGTCAAGAAGTTTTTTATGGAAAACATTAAATGTCAGTATTTGACAATCACCGACTGAAAGCCAGAGAGTCTATACAAGGACGACATTTGTGTGCCCTTGAACTGAGACATAGCTGGCATGAAACAAACTTTGCACTCACTTGGCCCTAGCTGGGTGCTCAATGGATACAAACTTCCCATCTTCATCCAAGAATCTCTCTATTTTAAATGTGAAGGGATCCTCATAGACATCTGGGTCATGTGACATATGGTAACTGTTCATCAGAACACGTGTGTGGGCAGGTATCTATAAATAGCCTCAGGTCCTGAGTGCATGTATGTGAAATAGTGCAATAAGTGACTAGCAGCTAGTAGCTAGTAGTTAGTCGCTAGTAGCTAGTAGACTACCTTGTAACCGGCCACCTCCGTGTCTCTTATGGTCATATGTGGTACCATCAGCGGGACTACTGACAGATATCTCAAGTTCTCATGTATGAATGCATTCAATAACGGCAGCTTTTCTCTACAATATATATCACAGAGCTTCAGAAATATTAGACTGAGTACCAAAAGCATATTCAACTACGCATTCACTGTTAGTATCCTTAGTAGACATTGGTCAGCCACAGCCTATCACCTGTCTCTAGCTGATATTCTATGCGCTGGTTCAAACTCTTCATCAATCTGTGTCTGCAGACGTTTGAGGAGAATTGGATCATGCAGCAGATCTAGGAACGCCTGAGAAAGACTTTCGAAGCTGGTCTCCATACCTAATCATATGACAGTTATATTACGTTAGTTCTAGTAGCGTGTATTGCCAACTAATATACATATGTAGTGGCATATAGTGTAGTACTGACACATATACATATGTAGTAGCATACAGTGTAGTACTGACACATATACATATGTAGTGGCATATAGTGTAGTACTGACACATATACATATGTAGTAGCATATAGTATAGTACTGACACATATACATATGTAGTAGCATATAGTGTAGTACTGAGACATATACATATGTAGTAGCATATAGTGTAGTACTGACACATATACATATGTAGTAGCATATAGTGTAGTACTGACACATATACATATGTAGTAGCATATAGTGTAGTACTGACACATATACATATGTAGTAGCATATAGTGTAGTACTGACACATATACATATGTAGTAGCATATAGTGTAGTACTGACACATATACATATGTAGTAGCATATAGTGTAGTACTGACACATATACATATGTAGTAGCATATAGTGTAGTACTGACACATATACATATGTAGTAGCATATAGCGTAGTACTGACACATATACATATGTAGTAGCATATAGTGTAGTACTGACACATATACATATGTAGTAGCATATAGCGTAGTACTGACACATATACATATGTAGTAGCATATAGTGTAGTACTGACACATATACATATGTAGTAGCATATAGTGTAGTCCTGACACATATACATAGATAATATATACATTACGAACTTACCAGCGATAAGAAAGTCTACCATGATACTTTGTATGTTGGTGTCGTCTAGTATAGGCTTTCCATTCTCATCGACATCCTCCACTTGGTTTTGTATGAAGAGGTCAATGCAACCTCTGTATGACTTGCCAAATTGCTCCTGAATATGAAAAAAATATATTTAGGAGCAATTATAAACCACTCATTCAAAACTCATTTGGATTGAAGGCAATCAATAACAATGGCTCAAAACTCTTAGCCGAAGTTTGATTTTTATCAATTACATACAATATCCGTATTTACTTTTTTCTCTCTTACTGACAAATTGTGTTGATGAAAACATTTCTTCATGAAACTAACAAACAAGTACAGGTTGAGTAATAAGCTGTTTGGTTGTTAGTTGTCTTCTCCTACCTAATCCAGTGACGAATAATTATAGCAAAAACTTACTCTGGCTTCATCAATCTTGTTCTGAAAGAACTGATGTCTCCTCGCTGAAGTGTCTCGCAGGTGTTTCTGGGTGCCACTTAGAATAAACGGGAAGTTAAACAAAACAGGAAACAAGTCCAGAAGTTGTCCTACTACGTATGGATCCGTTCCTGATTTCATGTCTAAATTCAACTGGTGAAAGAATTGACACGTTGGGTCATTGTAATTATACTTCTCTCCGAACATCTACCAAAGAAAAAATTGAATGAAAAATTAAAAAAATGCAAGAATGAATCAGTAAATAAACACCGTAAGATAAATTTATAAATTAATTAAAAGAGTGACAAAAACTATCCACTAAATGGATTAATAAATGAGAAATAAATAAATAATATGTAAGCAATTAAGAGAACTTATATAAAGTAACATAAATGAATAAGGCTCCATGTACATCTACCGATTTTGTCCCTATTAATTGAGGGTTTTATAATTTCCTTTTTCAGAGAAATGACCCAAATAATCAGTAGCCTTTTATTTGAGGCAATCCACAGCTTTTGATCAAAATCAAATTATCGGTAAGCAATTTGTGATTTCACCAATCATATTACTCCTTGCTGTTTCAATGTTTCCAATAAAGTTATTTCTCAGGAGTAAGTACTTATGTGAAGGGGGACGTTCATGAATGCCCTTCTTCGTCGTTCCAAAGCATTTTATGGCTAACTATGACATCAAATACAGTGAAGTTAACTGGTATTGCTTGCGAATGGCAAATAGAAAAACAAATAAGGGAAACACCCTATCGTCATTTCCGATCGACAGGGACAAATTGATAACCATTAGAAGTGCATGTTGGTTAAATTCATAATAATGTCATCCACAGCTACGGTGATGAGTAAAATGATAGTTCAATAATAAACAATGTAACTATGTAACAATATTTAACTAGCGATGACAGTAATACGCATAGACTCACCATAGAAGCAATAACACAGCAAACATATCCATTACACAGCTCTTTAATGTCTATGGTTTCTCCTTCTTTCTTGTTTAACTCATCAACAATATCCAACATGGACTCATGCATAATGTTCTCTAAATGTCCTATCCCTGGACCATAAGCTTTCATAGCCTTAGTGAATAGTTTCCTCATGGGCTGATGATGCCGGTCTTCAATAGACTGTGAAATAAATGTAAAAAAATTCAACGCTTAGTTAACAAGCTAATATTTGTAATGCGTATTCAAACCTCGAATAAGCGTCCGAGTTTTTAGAAGTTGCTTTCCCACGAAAATGATGAGCTCATTTACAAGGTAAAGCAACTCTCAAAAGTAAAAGTACTTTAAAAAACTGCAACACATTTAATAATACTCACAGAAGCGATCAAATCATTTGGACAAATATACTTGACTCTCTCCACGGGTGGTCTACCATTGAAGTCTGTCCCTGAATACAAATGATAAACCAATACAAGCATAGAACAGGCTATTGTTTTCCAAGAGTGTACAGCAGCTGAACGTTCTGTATGAAAATTCTATATTTTACAAAACTGAGACATCTGATCGCAAGCAAACCCTAGGGAAATTGAAATGCCTGAAAAAAATCAAATGATTCAATTGTATTAGTTGAAAAAACAATGAAGTTTATAATTTTTTTTACTATGCCACAAAAAGTTGAGAAATATTTCACTCGTGTAGCCCCAGGTGGCCCCAGGTGGCCACAGGTGAGTGTCTTGTGTCAAGTTAGACGAGGACACAGGTCCTCTTTTATTAATGATGTCTGGTTGGTATAACGGTTGAGGCGCCTGACCGCCAGGGTGGGTAGCGTTGTGTCTCGTCACAGAGCTAGGTAGCGTTGTGTCTGGTCATCAGCCTAGACTGGTCACAGAGCTAGGTAGCGTTGTGTCTGGTCATCAGCCTAGACTGGTCACATAGCTAGGTAGCGTTGTGTCTGGTCATCAGCCTAGACTGGTCACAGAGCTAGGTAGCGTTGTCACAAATAAGTATACTCAGCTAAACTAGAGTTTTAAAAAAAGTATACTAAATGGAGAACACTTGCGATCACATACATTGTGTTCATATTTTCAACAATCCTCCATTGGTTTATGTTGTGCATTTATGGGGAAACCTCCTCCACCTGAATAGTTTACCGAAAAAAACTTACACATAACCTCGCAATTTTTGAACAAAAGTCCCGCTTTTTTTAGTACCGTTGAAGGAAAATGAGCACAATGCATTGTTGCAGGTAATGAAATTGCCATGCTTTACTTCTGCAGCGTGCAAGTAATGAGGTTGCCATACTCTAATTCCCAAGTGTACTCAAAAATGGAAACAAAATATTGCAAGGCAAATTGAAAAGCCACCAAGATAAGGACAAATGTTCCTGTGTCCGCTAGATAAAGCATCAAAACGAAGGATACAATAATCAAAAAGAAGACTTGAGAAACAGTCAGTGTTTATGGGTCTGTGCTATTCGAAATCTGCTTGTCAATTGTCAAATATTCAATAAAAATTTTGGATTGGTGCAATGCTCTATAATTATGATGATTTAGTTTTCTCTCAACGAATATAAATTTTCATGGATTTGGAGTTGTCATATTATGGAAAGACGAGAGCTGGTTTATGAATGCCATTGTGTATTGTTTATATAAGATTTTGTCCAGCAATGAAGCCTTGTTAGAGATTGGTTCTGAGGCAAGGTAGATAGTAAACTAAGGCAGCCTATATGGCATGGTACAGAAATACTTATCAGATACACATCCCTCACCTTTCTTAACCAGTGCCTCCAAACACGCCTCTGCACTGTTGATTATAACGATAGGAGAGTTCAGAATATACAGTTTCGTTACAGGGCCATATTTCCTTGCTACGTTGTACAAGTACGTGTGCAGCTGATCAGGGTTGATAGACAAAGCATTGCCTAATAAAGGCACACCATCCGGCCCTGGAATCAACCTCAGAGGATTCTGAAATGGGATTTGTATCAATTGATAATTGAAACTTGATTAGAATCAAGTTTACAAATAAATTTTTTACCATGCTATAGGCTTCATAAACATTTTAGACCATTTTAGTGGATTTCTATAAACTAGTGTGTGATAGTTACCCAGAAAGGTGCCTTTGATGGCTATAAAGCACTAAGCATGCATGTCTGAATAGTGACATGGGACATGGGACATTATTACCCAGAGACAGGATAGTATTGGGTTTTTAGTCTTGGGTGCTTTCAAAGCTCGGCATCATAATGCCTGACATAAATAGCCTGAGGGACTTGAGGAACAATAGTCCACAGTTTCACCAACCTTATATACAGAGTTTTGTGTATCCAAGTCTGTCCAAGACTGAGAACCTAGTAGAAGACCAAGTCACACCCAGTACGAACCAGATTGACTCCGCCGTTTACCCTTGGGCTCCGTTCATCTTAGCCTTAGGCATTACTTTTTACTTCTTTGTGTTTATAGATTGTGTATATATGATTGAATGGCAGGTATAATCTTTTGAGTTGGCGACCAACTCCTCTGTATTGTTTTTGGAACGAAATAGAAACAAACAGAACTCCAGCCTGTGGAGGCTGGTTGCACAACTGTGTTGACAATCCCGAGATTTGTCTTACGAGGGTTGTTTAGTGAAACCGATGAGGAACGCAACATTTCACAAAAGTATGTCACTATCCTTTGAATTTGGTATTTAGAAATTCAAAGATCATTGCCTTATCTGATTGATGAGGGACCAAACAATCAACTCTTAAACTGATGCTATTTTTAAATAATGAAAAATGATATTTGTTAGATTATAGTTGCAAATAATATGCAGGATTGGTTCGTTATCCTTACGAAGATTAAATTTGGAATTGTCTCTGTAAGGAAAGATAACTACTGACACGTATTATGTTCTAGCAAATGTATTAGGACGTGCAGCTGCTTGCAGTAACACGTCTATACATTACTTATTACTAAGTTTGGCACATAACTTTTAAATAAATCTTTGAGTTTTTTCCAACGAGTTACAGAGAGTTCGTTACATAGCAAGAAACTTGGCATGCACAAGCAAACAATCACTATGACATAAGCTAATCGTTGGCATGGGCTATCTCAGTCTAATCTCTAGAATAACAAACTTTGTTTCCTCCCACTTAGTAGTTGGCATGTCACCAATATTACTAAGTGAAACAAAGAAATACAATTTCTACTGCAACCACAAGTTCTAGTTCTTGTTTAATTCATATGATTGTCAGGGAAACCATTTGCCTCTGTGTTGCTGTGTGCATGCATAGCAGCACCTGCACAGCTGGTACAACTGATAACAACTTGAAGTGCCAAAGACTAGTGTAGAAAATGTTGACAAAGTACAACATCTGTTATCAAAGATTGAACTGATGGCCATAGCACACCAGTGGTGTGTTTCCCAAATGTGCTCACCATTGCTGAGATGAGACATTACATTACATACATTTCATTCACACACAAAGAGAGATCAATGAACTGATGACTCACCTTCCACCATTTAAGGACCAGGTACGTTGAGAGAAAGACAACAACCGATAACAACATTTGTGCTGTACTAAACTCCATAATTACTTGCTAGTTACTCCCTCAATGGCACCGATGGTGACAACAATGAGAGCTTCACTGGATCAACCTGAGTAATAGCCTAATAATAACTAACCGATCAGCTGTGGTCATGCATGGCTGCATATTGTTATACAACTGACAAAAGGTCAGATAACATCCAGTTATGTAAGCGGCTGTATATTTATGTCATATGTCATATCATTTTTACATCTCCCTTATGTTGGCGTTTAACAACATGCATCAAAATGAGTGTAAAAATGTTATTTATTTGCTAACGATTTCCCAAGTCATTCCCGGTGATTTGCAGACTTGAGGTTGTTGTTTTTTCAATGAGGCAAGTCTAATGTGAAGATTTCAAAGTTCTTTCTAAATATATTCTGATAAGCACATGTATGCCAAATAAGAATCAGGAAAATCCTCGTTTCAGTGGAGCGATTTTTGTGTAGACCAACCAAAGATCATTTAGCCTCATTAGGAATTGTCATGCCTTGTTTGATCATATTGAGTCACTGTTACTAAGTCTCTGAAATTGACTTAGTAACAGTGACTCATATTGAGTTAGTAGCAGTGACTCATATTGAGTTAGTAGCAGTGACTCATATTGAGTTAGTAGCAGTGACTCATATTGAGTTAGTAGCAGTGACTCATATTGAGTTAGTAGCAGTGACTCATATTGAGTTAGTAGCAGTGACTCATATTGAGTTAGTAGCAGTGACTCATATTGAGTTAGTAGCAGTGACTCATATTGAGTTAGTAGCAGTGACTCATATTGAGTTAGTAGCAGTGACTCATATTGAGTTAGTAGCAGTGACTCATATTGAGTTAGTAGCAGTGACTCATATTGAGTTAGTCGACCCGTTATCTTTAACTTCCCAAAGTTTTGTTAATGAGCAATGCTACGATAAAATTGCTTTGAACCTGCAGACACATTTTGTGTTGTTTCAATTTATGAACAGCAACTTTCCATGCTGTACATTGAAATACTTCTGATACCTGGAGCAAAAACTGTTTAAAAGAGGACATATACGTAGAGCAATCAAATTGGTAAATTAAAAATCCAAAAGTCTTGTTGCTGTAACTTACACATAACAAATGTTGGAAGAGACATTATGTTACTTGTGGTACAGAAGGAACCTGCAATTGTCTGTTAGAAACTGCTTATCAAACTTATTCCAACCCCTTATTTTGCACTCCTATATTAACCATTGTGAAAAAGAATAAGGCAACTCCCAGTACACTAAACTGGTTCCTAGACAAAGGGGGAAGGTTTTTGATCATGGGGCGCCACAAAAGTCCCAAGCAGTCAGGCCTCCAAACTACTATTATTTTAAAAGCAGAGTCTTAACTCAAATGGACTGAGAAGAGTTGCGGAAATGAACACAAATTTTATTCCAAATATCTCCTTAAGCAGTAATGGTGGTAAGAGATCCAGTAACAGAGAAAATCTAATCACAACTAATCACAACTAATCACAACATCTATATAACACTAATACACAT